>JAGFBS010000051.1:0-281979 GCA_018397855.1 Boletus reticuloceps
GGTTTAACGAAGCCCTAGAACCAACAGTGAAACCGCAAGAGTCGAGGGTGCAGAGTAACCTGTCCTCTATCTTCAGACCACAAACAGGAGGAATGACATCAAAGGGGTGAGGTTCGGGAAATCTCTGAGATGAAGATTGTCAAGGATGTCGTCCAATTCTTCGTTGGAAGGGCAAGACATGTGATGCACGATCACATGAGAACGTATATGAACAGACAGAATGGCTTCAGAGCATTCCATGCATATGATTAACCCCTGCATGGAATCGATGTGGAGACCAGAGTGTGAAAGAACCCAGCGATACATGTCGAGGAGAAAGGGGGAAATGGAGGGGAGGTCATCTCCACAATCACTTCTATCGTCATCCGAACCTCAAGTAAACTTATCAGCGATGAACGTCCATTATTGAATGTCATTGAACTCACCAAAACCATCTAGGTTTACTTCTTGCTGTTCCATGCCATCAGGCATAGCCACACCGGACCCATGAGAAGATTGGAGGTTGTTGGTGGTAGGGACATGAGTATATGCACCAGAATCAACATGATATCTTAAATCTTGAAGTGCTGAGGCTAGATCAACACGCATATAGCCACCCATGTCATTGTTCTCTGCACCCGATCCTGTAACTAGACATTTGGCGCCAGTATCATTGGGTGGATCCAAGGAGTCGTGAGCAGATGGATGGACAGAATTTGAGCCATTGTCAAGGCAAGTCTTCACATGTCTTCTGAGGTGATCAGGGTTTTCAGTTTCATATCGTCCACATGGGCAATGGAAAAGGCCATCATTGGTGCAATGAAATGTAGTAAAGCCATCTATAGGAATCCAAAGCATCAGAACTTATACAAGAAGAGAAAATAGAGGGTGTATACCATCGCGTGTAACTGTTATCTTCCTCTGATGGACAAGTCAATTATGCTGCGTCAAGTTGCAAACCTTGGTTTTGCACAAATGACATCTAAAGGGATGTTGAGGAGGACAAGATAATGAAGACAGAAACCACACATGTGCGATAGCTCATAGTGGAACATCATTAGGCATCTATCTGCATGGGTATACCCCAGGGTATCAGCACTCATACCCATACCCATACCCACCATATACCCATACCCACGACATGGGTATGGGTATTTTTCATGGGTCAGTGAGGGTACCATCATGGGTATTATTAATACCCATGGGTTCAGTGCAAAGTTGCTAATCATTGTAGAAAACCTAAGCAATGGCACAAATATGACAAGTGTGCTATTTTTATGCTTAGTTTCATGTCAAACATAGCCTACTAATTGTGAATCTAATATGATACTAATTCTAATCTAATCCTAATCCTAATCCTGAACTAATCCTGATCCTGATCCAATTCCAATTAGTATTAAAAGTCTAGTCCAGTCCAGTTTTTTTAGTCTGCAAATGGGGACACTGGACCATAACAACTCACAAGGTCCTGCAATCATTTGGACCAGACTGAGACTGAACAAAAACTGGTCCTAAATGGTTTACTTGCAACCAGTTGTAATCATTCTTTTGAAAGACTGGTCTGCAACTCATTTGTGTGTGAATGCCTTACTTAGATATGGTGGGACGGGATGTAGTATGTACTCTTGGCTTTCTGTCAATCCAACAATTATGTAATTAGGCCCAGGGGATGCAGAGATATGACCATTTCCGGGTCAGATAACATTGCAACATTCATGATTCTACTATGTACATAGAAATAAATAAAATAAAATCAAGAAAAATCCACCAAAATTCAGGGGTGTAGGTATGTTAGGATTGGTAAGGGTTAGGACTAGTGAGATCCAGAACTGGCAAGGTTAGAATGAATGATCAGAGTTAGAATGAAAATGAGAATGAGGATTGTGATAAGAGTTCAGATTAGTGAGGATTGGGACAAGCATTAAGATTGGTAGTGATTAGGATTAGGATAAGATTAGGACAGGCAAAAAACAAGTAATGATTTAGATTAACATTTGGTCTAGTCAACTACCAAACCCACATCCATAATGGTATTATACCCACCCCATGGGTGTGGGTATGGGTATGAGTATCAGGTGGGCAAACCCACACCCATACCCACTGGTACCCATACCCATGACCCACATGGGTTTGCAATATCCATGCAGTTGCCTAAACGTCATACACAATGAACAGCGATAAGGATAGAGACCCAAAGGTATGGAAGAGATCAATAGGTGCAGGACGAGTGGCGGGTGCTTGACACATGACAGGCTTCTTCCGAAGCTACAACCTATTATACATCATAAAGAATAGCAACAACATTATTCAAGCGTATTAATGGTGTTCCATCAAATTAGTATATACAAGCAAATATACATCTGGATGGATCGATACTCATCAAAGGTCAACATTCGATAAATGAGAACCAAGCGGTCCACCGCAAAGTAGGGAAAAGATCAATGACAGACAGTCTGGCTTGTGCGTGGAATGAGGATTAGATATTCCTGGACAACTGAATATGAATAATCAAAACGAGGATCAGCAGTTGACGAGACAGGTAATGATGGACCATACATGCAAAATAAATCGTACAACCCAACGAACAAGAATGGTGGCCACGCAAAGAGTCTGGTTCACACAAAGCGGTCCACCACAAGGTAGAGAGAAAATCAGCCCCACACCATGGCAGCGAGAGGACAGGCAGTCTGGCTCGTGCATGGCATGAGGATTAAATGTTCAAGGACAACTGAATATGAATAACCACAACAACAATCAGCAATCAACGAGACAGATGATGACGTACTGTGAACACCAAACAAAATTGTACAACCCAATGGTCAAGAATGAAGCCCAGAATAACACAAAGAGCTGGTGAGTACATGGATATGGTGAAACCAAGTGGTCTACCACAAGGATCGTGTATGGATGGCGGGGGGCACTAACTAAGTGATCCACTGCAAAGCTAATATATGGATAGGGCGGGGCATACTAACCAAGCAGTCCACTGCAGGGCTCGTACATGGATATGGTGGGACGTACAATGATATGAAAAGAAAACAGTAAAGCCTTGGAGAGAGTGGATTACGAGGAGATCAGGCTGGTAAAGGTGGTAAGTCGTCGCAGTTGAACATGCCAAATAACAAAGATAAACAAATGTGTGCGAAAGGCACCAAATTTGGAAGTAAGTCAAATAGTTAAATGATTGTCAAAATGAACGGTAACTACATAATGGCGTATCTAAGCACACACGATAAAAGGGTAAAATAAAGGTATACAATATCAAAAAAGGATTGCCTCTTACCCTAACCCACATGGTGATGTGTTGTGTCGCAATGAGCGAATCATTGGTCTAGGTGACTGATCACAACTGACCATGGGTGTGTACTGAGTGGGATTAGACGGCAACAACACGATGGCATATCTAAGCACACACAATAAAAGGGTAAAATAAAGGTATACAATATAAAAATAGGATTGTCTCTTACCCTAACATGCGCGGTGACGCGTTGTGTCACAATGAGCGAATCATTGGTCTAGATGACTGATCACCACTGATCATGGATGTGTACTGAGTGGGATTAGATGGTAACAACACGATGGTGGATTTGGATACTACAAGGACTGCTACCTGCGGATGGTTAGATTCAGATTCAGATGGAAAAGCACACAAAGTCATCAGGACAACTGTTGATGGTGTACAATATTGTATGTACTAGAGACGGTCTTTGTTTGCAGGTTCTGTTACGCTTGGACCAGGTAGGTACAAGTGTAGCCTTTGTGAAGTAGGAATGAAGAGAGTGTTGAGTCAAAAGCACGACAAAGTCTTATAGAAGTAACATCCTGCAGAGTAGGATGAAGACTACAAGGATCAAGGAGCTTGTGGTGGCGTCCACACAAGGTTCAAGGCATTGGGCTGATACCAACAGGGTCAAGGGTTCAAGGGATCAAGGAGTGACCACAAGAGCGATAGATTGTACAAGGTATACAAAGGAGCTCAAGAGTAAAGAAAGTACATGGAGCGATAAACGACGGTTTATATACTACATGGAAGAGAAGTTAAGGGTAGGCATAGAATGCAGGGGAAAGAGATAGAATGTGAGGGAAGGTATATGATGACTAAGCAAGTGGTGTTCTGTTGGGACGCCAACAGGAAGGAACTGGAGATAAGGGGAAGTCATTGTGGAAAAGGAATAGCGTCCGAAGTACATGTTGTACAAGGTAAGCGATAAGAAAAAGAATAGATCGTAACAAGGTTTGAACAGCAGCAGGAAATGCTCGTGTCTCCGTACATGGGAGAGGGTGGGTGTACAGTTATTTGCAATTGGCTCAGCCACACACCACACCACACAACGCAGGACACCAAGTTTCAATATAAAAAATAGTCAGAATGATGCGCACAATAGTTTTTGTGGGGTTGCCCGAAGAGCACCCACCCTGCTGCGGGTCGGGCACCCTAAAGACTCGTTTGGGCATTAGCTATAATAGAGATAGTATGGCAGTGGAAAACTATCCTAACCAACCCTAACTGGGACTTCCCCCCCTCCCTCGCTCCGCTCGGGGGATCCCCCAACATTAACGGTAGGTAGTGTTGAGTACTGATCGTAACTGATCACGGTTACCGGTCGAACCAAATGGGCGAGGCAGGGTGGTGAATGACGTTGAGACCGAACCCTAACCATGAAAAACGAGAGGACAAACAGTCTGGCTTGTATAAAGGTGTTGAGACAAGAGTAATAATGCACGGGATTTTCCATCACATAACCCGAAAAGGAAATATTAGAAATAAGTAGGAGGAGGAACATCATCACAACGCAACAACGACAGTTCTAACTGGGGGTTGGTAAGAGGGAAAGTTGTGAAGGGGACTGGGGGGAGCAGCTTTGCCTCTAGACTCTGTACGTGCCATGTATATATAAGGCATGCCAAGGGATTTATTATATATGGTCAAAAGATGAAGGAATATTCTTAGAACAATGGATAATGATTGGCGCAGTACAAGACGGGCTACAATGATTGGGTGGATATATAGTAAGGTGCTGAGCACATAGGGATGGGGGGTTATGAATCAGAATATGGCGTGCAAGGGGGGTTAACCTAAAATACAAAAGAGTACATAGCAAACAGGGAAGGCAGTAGGGACAATGGTGGTAGGTATAGAAAATGTAGATCATGGGTTAAGGAATGCAGCCCACACTGGCAGCACGGCCCGGCGCTACGCGCCGGCCCACACAGCCAGAATCAAGCATTCAGCCTGCAATATCTTATAACATTGATTGCGAGTCAGTATTACCATATATGGTATCATGTGCGGAGTTTGAAATATACTATTGGAACTCAGCTTTAAGACAAAAAAGGAATTTCCAGAAATGGATCACAGGAAGGTGGTCAAATCTTCAAAATGAGATCTGGTGTCCATTGCTACAATGGTAAGTGATGCCAGCTAATAGCAGTGGCATGGGGGTGGGTGGATGTCCTGCAATGTGGGTGACATGTGAGGTGGTCCTCACTATGTCAAACACGTCAAGAAAGCTGTTCCAGATGAAGAGGAGATATCGGAAGCGGCTACTAATCAAATGTATAGAATTTAGGGATGCATGTTGATTAACCCATGTGTATATATCCATCCTCGTTTGCTGCTAGACATAATTTTCCCCGAACCTAAGTGCTTTGAGCTGGATGCAGCGTCCTCAATGATGCAAGGTGAATGCCACATCTAACCTGACAAATAACAACAGTTCCGACCGTTCCGCGTCCCGACACCGGAACCCCACACTCCGGAACCATGTACGGTGCTTTCCGGAAGCACTACAATTCTTATTTGCTTTAACCCTATAACTTTCTTACAGGTATTTTAGGTAACATAATACGAGTATACTTCCACCCATAGCATATTCCTGGCACTACAGAGCCCATTGGCTCTTGTGGTGAGACGATCAGCTCATCGTCGTCAATAAGATTGTCGCATATCACGACGGGATTGCATATGAGTGTGTTGATGGGACCATGGGTGCTGACCCACTCTTCTTCCAGTAGGCGGTGGGCGGTGTATTCTCCGGCGAGTTTGATGATGGCATCGAACGATCTGTACTCTTTACCTTCGACAAAAAGTCTCTTCACACTATTCCATTTGTGTCAGATTTCATCATCGCTGATTGGGGTGATGTCATGATACAATTGACTACCTTTGGAAATCTTGGTTGTGAGAGGTCACGTGAGATGGAATCTGAGGAGGACGTTCATTATGCTGATCCCCTTCGAGGCTGTGCAGGGTTGGACATTGGTCAGTCGTGCGAAGCGAATGAAGCATATATGGGCGAGGGATACTCACTGTGCTTGCTGATGAACATCTTCTTGCAAGACAGGTCCTTGCATCTGTGAAAGGGAGACTCGGGGTCCATGATGGCGATGATGAATGTTGTGATCATAGTGATGAAGGGTGGTGCGATGGTAGCACCTCTTTTGTCGCAAGACTCCCAGGGCATGTTTGCAAGAATGTCGGCCAGTTGAGGCATGTGGGTGATCCCTTCAGTTGAGAAATCCGATGGGGGGAAGCACCTGGGCAACATCCCAGAGAAGACGATGGATATGAGCTTGGTGAGGGCATGCAGAGGCTTGTTGACGGGATCATATGCCTCCGGCAGCCATGTGTAGACCTCTTTAGAGAGGGTGTCCTTGGCCTGGATGGATGCGTTCTTGTATGACCACTCTGAAGGTAGGCATTGGTTGTGCAAGACATTGTGGTAGTTGGTCAATCGTTGGCGGGTCGCAGACCAGGACATCAGTGCGTCACGAAGAGCAATCTTGTTGCACAACTCGAGTAATTTCACCTCCTGGGTACGTCCCATGTTGAGCAGGACACGGGACATGGTGGCCAATCTCTTGGGCTCTGCCCCACCCAATGGCAACCAGACGGTGTGAGTGATCTGTGTGGAAGGTTGTCCTTGTGCACATGGGCCGTCTCTGTGCACAACCCAAGGGACGTGGTTGATCTTAAGTTCCTGGATGGCTTTGACCATGATGGCCTTCATGAGATCTCTGGCCTCGTTGGGATCATGGGACCACAATTGCCTTTGGGAGCGTATGAGGTCGCCGACGAGCTCCATGGCCTCTGAGATGGTGTGCTTGAACATGCCATGCTGGATGAAAGGGGGCACACGCCATTTGGAAGCACCTTTGACGACAGTATCTACGAACTGAGAGCAGGACCAACTGCCTCCTGGAGGTGCAGGGAGGGCGAGAGGAGCCATGTCGTCTCGGTCCCTTGGCTGTGTGGGATCATCATTGCATTGCCACGGTGCAAGGACTGCGATGAGCTGTGCTATCTCGTGTGCCTCATAACCCAGAGGGTATCTGGCAGCCATCCACATTTTGAGTAGCACTCTGCGTTCCCTCGCGGACTGTTTGGCGGCGAAATCTCGGCTGTGGGAGAGGGGTTCGAGCTCTTTTTGGACGGTGTTCTTGATGAATTCTTTTATGTCTTCGATGTAGACCCTGAAGGCGACCTCGAACACATGTTGATAGAGTTTGTTCGATGAGAAGGTCTTCTTCTCAACATGATTGTCGTTCGACGTGTATGTGTTTGGATGAGTCACAGTGTCAAATATGACAAACCTCGCTTCGGATTGCTGTGCGAACAAAAGGGTGTTGGTCAGTCGAGGTTGAGCTTGTTTCTGGTAGCTGAAATCGCCTTGGACGATGCACCTGTAGTGCATGTGGTGATTTAGGGGTACTGACCTGCATGTGGGACTTGCCGTAGGTCAGTTCCTGTACAGTCATTCACCGCCACTTGCACCACGACCAGCACTTGCACCACTGAATTTTAACACATCATTTCCAGTCGCAACTCACTTAATATTGGCGTCCATTATTCCAAGATAGTATAGTGCTACATGCTAAATAAAAGTGGTCATTATCGGGATGCTTGCAAGTGTGTAGATTACAGTTATTTGAGCAAAAGTAGGATATACATGATATTGTGCGAGCAAAGTTAACTAAAAAAATCTGAAAAAAGAAGGGCATATAGAGTATACTACCTGCAGTGACCAACCAACTTTGATCAAGAAGATAATGAGAGTTGTCCATGCCAGCACCATGCCGCTGAGAACACACAGAGATGTGTACAATCAATGTTATCACATCAGAGATTATCCAAAAAAGGAATATCTGAGTTGTGCCACTGACGCGTCTGACGCCACACAACGCGACACAACGCATCAAGTGGACATTGCAGCCTTGCTAAACTCTGCCCACAATGGTTGGTCGTGCCAAGTCTATCAGACAAAAGCATCATCAAAGTGCCAAAAACCTTGAAACTGCACTTGCCTTTGCCATCGAATTATACCACAATGAAGAACTCAAGTCGAAGGAGAGTCGGAAAAGTTTGCGCCAGATTTGTGGGGAAACTGAAGGTGCAATGTCACAGCAGAAGATCCAGGTTCACCTGTTACATACCACACTAATGCAGTGCCTCAATGGAGGAAGAAGCTGTCAGCAAGTGAACGAGGACAACCATGGGTGGCTTACTCTGGAAGAAGATGAGCTCAGTGTCAAATATTGCCTCGAGCTTGCAGCAAGAGGCTTTCCTCTCACACATGACACCCTCAAGCTCCATATTGACACATTGCTACGCGCCTGACTTGGGGATGAATTCCCTGAGACCGGAGTTGGCAAGCACTGGACTTCTCGCTTTTTGGATCGTCACCATAACGAATTGGGAAAATACTGGAGTTCAGCTCTCAATACAAACCGTGGGCGGGCAATCAATGAAAACACTCACAAGGCATGGTTTGAGCTGCTCGCCCATACCATCGATATACACAATATTAGGGGGGAGACACTCTGGGCAGCTGATGAATCAGGCTTTCAACCTGGAGTTGGTCAAAAGCAGTGTGTCATTGGGCCAGCAAAGCAAAAGATTCAACACGAACAGCAAGATGGCAATCGGGAGAATATTACCATGATGGTTACTATAGGCGCTGATGGAGATATGATACCGCCACTAGTTATTTACAAGGGCCAGGCGTTCTTGACAAATTGGCATCGGGACAATATCCTAAATGCATTGTGAGCATCCAAAACCTCACGAGATATTTTGACTCATCTCGCATTTTATAGGATAGCACATTCAAAGAAGGGCTGGACAGACAGTGTCATTGGCCGACTCTGGATTAAAGATTTCGATAAGAAGACATCTGTAAAGGCAAATGGACATCCTCGCCTTCTTCTCGTGGATGGCCATAACTCCCATTATACAATGGAGTTCCTGAATTATGTGCGAGAGCATAGTATTCACGTTCTATGCTACCCATCTCATTTGACTCATGTGTATCAGAGGCTTGATGTCGTGGTATTCAGCCCACTGAAGCGTCGCTGGGCAGAAGAGCGCCAAGCATTCGAACACTCTAAATGGCAGCGTGTTACGAAGCATAACTTCATCACCATCTATGGACGTGCTCATCAGCATGTTTTAACTCTGGAACTGGTCTATACCGCATTTGAGAAGACCGGCGTCTGGCCACTCAATCCCAATCTTGTGACAAAGGAGATGATGGCGCCTAGTCTGGAATCATCTTCTCGGGGCCACCTTCCCCTCCCTCAGGCTAGTCCTGTTCGTGCGCTGACAACATTCATACATCAGTATCGCAACGATTGTCATGTCAATCCAGCCAACTCCGAACCTTCTGTGGACTCTATCAATCCAAATCATATGATATCGCAACCCATCACTGCCATGGAAGTACCGCCATGACATGCAGCTGCTAGTGGTGTTGTGGAAACGCTGGCATCAACATCGGCTGCATTCCTAGTTGATGGCACACCTCTTACCTCCGCAGACCGTCTTCCCCAATACATACCATTCCAATCACACCGACTCGAAAGCGCCAGCACATGTTGTTAGAAGATGAGCCAAAGACATCAAAAGAAGAGACGTACCAAGAAGCACTGCGAGCCGCATATTCCCGCGAAGAAGAATACAAAAGCGTGCTCCACAGCATGCAATCAACAGTTGTCTTGCAATCGATTTACTGTGATAAGCTATCTGAGCAATTAGTGGCACAGGAAGAAGTGAAGAAAGCAAAGAAAAAAGGTCAGTTAGTAGGAGATGGGCTGCCGAGATTACTTACGGGTGACGAGTTCTACAAACGAGTCGTCAACCACAAGAAAGCCATGGAGGACGAGAAAGTCGCAAGCGAGATTCGTCGCAAACAAAAAGAGCAACAGTCAAATCTGTTCTTGGCGTGGAAGGAAGCAGATGATGCTCGTAAAAAGAGGAACAAGGAACAGAAAACGGCTTACCATCAACAACTCGCCCTGTGGAATCATGAGCAGGAGCAGGCAAAGACAGAGAGGAGGCGAGTATCCTGGGTGAAGCCGAAACTTGGAAAACTGGAAGCGCCACTTCCAAAACCGGGAAGCAGAAGCATTGACGAAGTTGAAGTGGCTGGAGATGAGGGCAACGATGGGAACTTGGATGAGGGCACCGACATGGGTATGGATTCTAGTGGTGAAGATGGGGAGTTGTGATAACGTGGCGATTACGCTTAGATCGTGGGAGGAAGTTACACTATACCATATACGGTGCTGGTGCAAGTGTTGGCATGCGCTGATAACAGCCCATATTTTCTTTGCCTCATGACTCATTCACAATGCCTTTGATCTAATTAAAATTTTGATATCTCTCTCATTAATACATTACAGTAGTACTATGCCACAGCAATGTAAAATTTACGGAGGTGTTGTCAAGCTAGAGCCATCTGCAAGTTTCTTGGTGCAAGTGGTGGTGAATGACTGTACTTGTTTGGAGGCGATGAGGCGTCGTCTGTCGTGGGAATTGTTCCTCACCCAGTACTGTTTACTGAGGTGAAGTTGCGGTTTGGATTTGAGCAGGTCGGGGAAGGAGATCAAGATGGAGTTGAGACATGGTAGACTGTCGTGGATGGCGCTGAGAGCCAGGAAGTGGGGTAGCATGACAGCCTTGGAGAGGACCTTTGTGGAACCAGTGTGGGCATAGTTCAAGGTGCGTTCGAGGATGGCGATGAACTCAATGTGATACGGATCAGGCTTCTTGCCAGAGAGAAGTTCTGGGTAGTGTTCTCGCCATATCATGTCGATGACGCTGGGGAGCGGGTAGGTCATCCAGTTCATCAGGTTCGGTATGACCTTGGTATGAGACAAACCGGTTTGATTAGACCTCCAAGTCAGACACATCATGAAAGAACGAAGAGAGCGATGACATACCTAGGGCTCGAAGGGCTGGATGCATCGTTTGATGGGGTCGATGACAGGGGGGTGAGTGAGGTACTTGCAGATCTTGGCAACCACCTCGTTGTAGATGGTCCTGGTGTTGGTGTTGGTGAGTGGATTTGCAAATAGATCAGTACTGCGGCGGGTAGATACGGCGGTGGGTGTGACTCACCTTCCATTCCTGTGTTGTCAGCGAAGCCTGTAAATGTCGACGGTGAAGGTCTGCTCGATGTGCAAGTCCTGGGGCTGGTCATAGCCTTGAAGAGCGTTGGCGTGTCGCTCGTGAGGGAGCCCGTTGCGACAGAAGTCTTTCCTCGTCGCGAAGTGTCATTTGCCATGCTCGGTTGTGGTGGTGGTGCCAGAGAAGATGGAGGTCAGGAGGCCAAGTTGTACGTAGCGCAAACGGGCTTGATCACGTACTCGGTGAGAGATGGCATTGTAGATCTGGGAACGAGTGCCCCGTAAGACAGGGGCACCTCGTGGTCGTCATCTTCGCTCGTCCTCCTTGTCCTTGCCATTGCTGTCACTGCCATCAGCATCGCTCTCGTCTGCATCTGCATCTGCGTTGTCTTCATTCGCAGGGGGAGTCAGCACTCGATTGATCTTGTCGAGGACCAGGTCGTAAGGGTGGAGGGTGGTGCTGGATTGGACGTTGCCGAAACATTTGGTGAAGGCGAATGGATAGGTGTGATAGGTTTTCTTTCCCCTTTCATTGGGGGTGAAGAGGTCGTGTATTTTGGTCAGATCGGCAAGAGCACCGGAGGTCCTGGATCTGCTGGGAGTGGGTACTCGTTGGCGGATGCGGAAACCATCAGCGTCATAGACGGGAACATCGTGACCACCTTGGAGGCGTCGAAGATCGACTCGGACGTGATCTGGATCCGAGTCCAGAAGGTCGTAGATATGACCCAGGTGTGCGCAATGCAAGATGTCGCTGCTGAGACAGGTCCAGTTGTCGACCTCCTTGAATCTGAGGTGGGTGGATTGGGTGAGATTAAGGAGAGAGTGAATCATGATGGTTTGACTTACACGAGATGGTGTGCAATGGAAAAAGAGATGGACCTGACATGAGTGAGGTCGTGATCCCTCTCCCAACTCTGGCATATGGAGGCACGCAACCTCTCGTCGGATGCAGAGTAGATGGGTTGGTTTTGACCATATCTGATGGTGAGGGCGATGGGGAGTTGTTGTTGAGGAAGCCATCTGCCTTTCAGGAGTTGGGTGCTCTGCATACCCAGGCAGGCCAGGAGGCCCTGAGTTGGGTGTGGAGCTGTCTGAGCTGTGGAAGGGTGAGTTCAAGAACTCTTCTGTTCTCTTCGAGTCTTCCCCTGCCAGCAGTAGTTAGTAGGAAATACTAGGATAGTAGGTATGTGACATTTTACGACTCACAGAAGGTTGGTCTCCCTAGAGACGGAGTTCTTGGAGAGATCCTCTGGGTATGGGTTTGTGAGGTGTATGTCATTGAATCGCATGGTGGAGAGGACATGAGCAAAGAACAATATGATCATGTAGGCATGGGTGGGGAGGAGTGCGGTAGTGGGAGCGACCAATGGGGTGAAACCCTCTGCGAGCCTGAGGTCATCACAGTCAGCGGCAGTGGCATCATGGTGTTGGTTGCCATGCAGGACGTCGAGATGGTGTGGTGGTTTGAGGACCGTGTTTGGGACGAGGGCAAGCCATGTTTCTTCTTGCTGACGAGTGCCGATGTGGATCATGTGGCCTGTTGTGGAGAAGGGAAGTTTGGATGGAGTGCTGGGCCATAGTTTGCAAAGCCTGGAGAAGGAGAGCTGTATGTGCCAAGTGTGATCGTGTGCGATGGTGAGAGAGGGAAGGAGTGCGTTGAGACCAAGCCTGGCTCCGAGACAGAGGGAGTAGTCTACAAAATGGCCATCCATCGCAGTGAGGACACAAGTGTTGTTGTTGGGGTCTAGAAGAAGAGAGTTTGGGATGATGAGGTGACTGCAATGCTGAAGGAGGCGGACTGCTTCTTGAGGGCGAGATTGATGATAGAGGTTAGTGAGGGTTGCAAGGGAGAGGAAGTAGGAATATGTTGTGGTGAAACGGTTCAAAGTTGAGGTTCTGGTCAGTGCTGCGAGTCTGAACTGACCTCATGATGGCATCGTCGTCAATGTCCTGGTGGTAAGGGTCGTCTGCTTGCATGTGGTCTGGGATGAGAGCGATGTTGAAAGGAGCTGGGTGATCATCACAGTCGTGATGGTAAGGGAGAGGACGATCATTATCATTTTGATTGTGAAAGAGGAGGTCTACTGGACCGGGACTGGGAAGGTTGTCATTGTCATCTAGAGGGTCAAGGTCTGTGTCGCCATGACTGCAATCATGGACCGAGTTGGAGCGAGGATCATGTGGATGGTCGCTAGATGAAAGGGCAAGGATTGAATCTCAGTGACATTCACATACATGACACCCCTTGAGCGGGACCCCTCCTGCATGATGTATCTGGCGAAGACCGAAGAGGGGAACCATGTAGTTGTCAAGTTTGTCACTAGGTATGGTGCGGATGCTTACCTCGTGATGGCAGCAGCAGGCTTCGTGCCAAAGCTTCTCTACCATGGAGTGATCAACATCAAGGATGACATACCATCATATGGAAACACGCGGATGGTCGTTATGGAGTATGTCGAAGGAATGACATTGCACGATGCAATTCAAGGAAAAATATGTCTTTCTGGATTTTCCGCCAGCCTGAGGAAAGCCATTGAGTTTCTTCATCATCAGAATTTCGTGTTTGGTGACCTTCGGGAACCAAACATTATGGTCACACCAGACAGGAACGTGCAGCTGATTGACTTCAACTGGGCGGGGCAAGAAGGTGTAGTCACCTACCCACCGTTGATCTCGCCCTCCATCCCGTGAGTGAAGGGAACAAGAGCTTTGGAATTTATTCGCAAGGAACATGACCTACACATGGTGACTTTGGTGGAAGCTAATTATGAGAAGCATTGCAGTATGTAGCTCTC
The DNA here is from genome assembly GCA_018397855.1 of Boletus reticuloceps. Lineage (NCBI taxonomy): Eukaryota > Fungi > Basidiomycota > Agaricomycetes > Boletales > Boletaceae > Boletus > Boletus reticuloceps. The sequence goes on from JAGFBS010000051.1 coordinate 14,184, forward strand.
CACGATGATAGACCGCCTGGTGGAAAGAGATGGAAAGTTCAACTTGCACAGTTTTCCATGTCTGTATCCTACCAGTAGTAGGGATATATATTCTTTGTGAATATATGCAAGCTGCTTTCAAGCTGTGCTTGTGACCTAATACATAGAGCTCAGCTGCTGCCCCCGAGTGCAAGCACTGGAAGAACTTGGAACCTATTTACTCTGCACTGCACTTTCAGTGAGGGAGAGATCTTGGCAGTTTAGATCATTTATTGGAGTGTCTGTACCAACAATACCTTCCAGTGTTGTACAGGCCTATGCAGTCAAGTTCTGGTTTGTGAGTTCTAATGCACTTCCAAATGCCTTTCCGGCACTTCTATTCTGATACCGTTCTGAGCTTTCCGAGTTTGGACTGTTCCAAGTTCCAAGCTTGGAAGCACCATTCTGGAAGAAGTTCTGAAGCTTTCCTGCGAAATTCTGAACTCAGAACTGAGCACGGAAGCAACAGAAGTACTATGACTTATTCACTTAATACCTATGATCTTCTTTCAGGATCATAACCACAATATTTTAGGTAAGTCATCACATGGGTATGCTTCCACCCATAACATATATATACTTTCACCTTACTTACAAGCACCTCAGTCATTTCCCCACTCTGCCATGTCACCCTGACTTGATGACAAAATCTAAGAGAAGGCAGGAGCTGCCCATTACTCAGCTGCTGCCTAATATGTACTGTATTCTTCTAAGATACCACAGGAGTTGTCCAATACTATTATAAATTAGCTAGTAAATGTTACCCACCTCAACTACTGCCGCCCAAGATGGGTGGAAATGACTGAGGTGCTTGTATATATGTTATGGGTGGAGACATACCCATGTGATGACTTATCTAAAATATTGTGGTTATGATTCTGAAAGAAGGTCATAGGAATTAAGTGAATAAGTCGTAGTACTTCTGTTGCTTCTGTGCTCAGTTCCGAGTTCAGAATTTCGTGGGAAAGCTTTTTCAGAACTTCTTCCGGAATGGTGCTTCCAAGCTTGGAACTCGGAATGGTCTGAACTCAGAACTGTACGCTTCATGGTTGAATGCTTGATCACTCTTCATCACCCTTCTTTGTACTGTTATCATAACTCCTTCATCAGATGACTCCGCATCTCTTTTCCTATACCGGTTAAATCAAAATGAAAACCACCTTTATCTGAGACACAGAAATATGACCAATTGTAAAGGGGTTGAATAAGAATAAGTTGTAGTCCTTCTGGTCCTTCCGTGCTTCCCGAGTCTGGAAGTGCATGAGAAAATTCCGGAACACCAAATGGTCGGAACTGTACTTTGCTGGAGCCTCGGAGCATAGTTTTAAATGTCTATGATTTGTAGTAGCAATAGAATCTGCTTGATTTCCGTGATTGATTCAGTACATATTTGCACAATTTTACAGGTCATCTACATATAAGAAATACATTCATATAGCATATTGAACACTTTCTCAATCTCTGGAGTGCTTGGACTCATTCACTTCAGATGTCTGAGATACCAGAGAACGATCGCTGGTTTGCTTCCTGCCATCAGAATCTTGATGCTGTCCTGTAGAAGTGAGACAGAATCCAGGAGCTCATGGTGGCTCTCCAGCAACCTGACCAGGTACTCGACATGGAAGTCTATGAGTTGCTTCATGGAGTGTCTGTGACTTGCAGGTGATTGATGGTAGGCCGTCCTGTTCTCCTGACTGTTTACAGATGTTGCTACCTAAATGAAAACATAGGATGAATTGACTTGTCAAGTTTCAAGAACACTCACTTACCTGTTTTCCTACAGGTTCTGCAGGCTCTGGTGTAATGTCCGAAGATGTAGCTTTACTACTGTTCTGCGACACAGCAGGGTGGCAGAATCCATCATAGGTTAGTGGACGTGTCAAGTTTCGAGAACACCCACTTATCTCTTTTCTGACAAGTTCTGCAGGCTCGGGTAGAATGTCTGAGGATGTAGCATTACCACCGTTCTGTGACACAGCAGGGTGGCAGAATCCATCTTCATTGCCATCACTCTCCTCTGATGAAAAGGCGTCATTGCTGTCAATGTCCGTGCAGATATCCCACTCATCTTTGAATTCGTCATAGCACTTTTGACCACGAGTGTATCTGGACCACTCGTTGCTAGCCTTTTCATGCCCCATGGGTGTATGAACCCTGAAACTGTCATCCTCCTCTTCCCAGTAGAAAACCCTGGCACCCTTCCATCCTGGAGCCCTGGCCTGGCCTGCATGATTGGTGTGTTGCTTTGCCTTGTTCTCTCTGCAGCTGACTCTTTCTCTTTGATTCTCGAATTCTCCTCAGACCTCCATGCAAAGAATTGTTGCCATGGTTCGCTGGTTTCTGGCCACTGTGTTTGACTACTTTGTGCTTTGTGCCTCCTTCTGGAATAGAGGACTGAGAGGTGGATTGTGCATTCATGGTTGCACAAGTTGAGAGGCAGATTGAAGGACAGAGAATGACGGTTATTTACCATGCAAAAACGACAAGAGGTCACATGCTCAATTTCACCAAACATACCACCTTACGTAATTGTCAGTGCTGCCATGGGTTGAAGGCATAAAGGACAAAGCAATGTGACATGGCTAAATTCAGACTAACAGCTTTCATACCAAAGGTGGTCGAGATACCACTGCAAGAAGACAAAACAACAGTGTGTGCATGAGGATGCTATTGAAATTGTGTTGGCTGGGATTGCAAGCCAAATTCTACTTGGAGCTGAAACTCGGTATGGTATTTATTTTGACATCCAAGGTGGACACAGGGTTCACAGAATTGCATTTCATTTGACATGTTGTGGAGATAGTGTGGCGCTTGTGATGGATGTCTACCTATTTATGTGATGGCATTCAACCCCAAGCTATACAGTTCCAACAGTTCCATGGTTCTTAGCCTGGAACCACCATTCCAGAACCAGTTCCGAAGATAACTGGAACTCAGGGAGGAACCGGAAGGGATCGGAAGCACCAGAAGTGTGGTAAATATATGACCCTTAGGCGACTCCTGCCCTTCTTTAGATTCTGTAATATAAGCTGGTTACATCGCTTTGTCGCGTCGGAGCAGATAGTTGGTGGTGATCAGAAACTTGGTGTGAGGGTAGAACCTCGTCCTCAGACAGCTATTTGACAGTGCCAGACGAGTCACAGCCAAACAAAACTCAATGTTACTTCCAACAACAACAGCCGATGTACACAAGCTTCGTGGTTTAACTCCATACGCATACGTTCCATCTGATATTCATTTTAACTTGGAGGCACCGGAAGTACTACCTCTTATTCGCTGAAACATTACCACCTTCTCTCAGAGTCATCACCACAATATTTTCCGTAAAACAATTTGAGTATATATATACATATCTTCACCTCACTTACAAGCACCTCAGCCCCTTCCGCCCATCTTTGGCAGCATCTGAGGTAGGTTACTTTCACTTAGCTTTTTCCTACCTACATTGGGCAACTCCCGCCTTTTCTCAGACTCAACAGGAGTGCAGGGTACATTAGCTAGGAATAAAACTAACTCACATTAGCTGCTGCCTAAGATGGGGCGAAAACCACTGAGCCTCCATCCATAATATATAGGAAGTATGTACAGGCACTATGGAGCTGGAAGGTTCTTTCGATCTCTGGAAAGTGGACATGTATACCATAGCCATAGTTAAGCGACATATCCAATCAAGCTCTCAGAAATCTCGGAACATCATTGACATTCAGACAAACCAGTGAGAAAGAATAGGAATAATAACAGAATCCATAGAATCTATTCATGAGAATACAACAATGTCACAACAACTATATGGTAATTTCAAAGCTTGGCCTCTTTAGCTGTGATTTATTGATTTTACTGGATGGAATGTACACACTCCATCAAGAAACCAAGGTGCAAATCCAGCTCCATGTGACCTTTACCTTTGAATAAGGTCAGCTTTTATTGTGCATTCATCAAAATTGATGGCTCCATTGTTGAGATATGAGCTGCACAACATCCTTGATATTGCTGTGCAGAGTGCCTAATATGGATGTCAGCTTAGGACCAATTGTGCATGAAGGCAAAATATCTTGTGTACACTTCCGGACATCTCTTTCCAGTGCACCAATTCCGGAAACACTTTCACACACATCATAACCATCAACATCCAACATTATCTCATTGCAACTCAATTATTCTTCATCTCTTCAGCTCCTGATTTTTTCTCTCATAATTATGAATCCCTCATCACATACCTTCAAAACTGATGAGTGGATTCTAAGGTCCAAGGCTTTTCTGGCTCGACAACCACCACTTCCAAAACACATTAAACCAGTCAAATCTGATACATCTGCATTTTCATCTCTCACACAAGTCAATTTTATTTTATTTACTATTTTCATAGCTGCTTAACATTCCCTTCCTGGTTTAGAAAGGAGAGTTCTCCCAGAAAGAACTGCCTTTGGAATCAAGTCGGTTACTGAGTGTGGTGCACTCCAAATCAAAGCCTTCCATGGAAGAGAAAGTGAAACAGGTAGGAGACATCAGAAGGACTGCAAAATGCAGTTGTTGGATCCCTTGATAGTTCCTGGCTCGGAATCCTCATCTTACCAAACATGTTCATCACTTCTCACAACATCTGCAGCAGCAAAGATGTTTAGAAGAGAGAGAAATGTCCAATGTGCCAAAAGCTGTTAGTACTCTTCTTTCTTTTTGTCTTTTACTCCTTTGAATATGGCATCTTCTCAGAGTGAATTGGAGAATTATGACCAACCAAGTGTACAGTCAGGTTGTGAGAGGCAGACCACACAGGTAGATTGTCCAATTGATACTAACTTTATAAGTCTGAAAGTCATTCTACTGATAGGAGTTTGATGCAATAGGATCCATGAATAGATCCGTTCTAATGGAAGTTCCAGAAGGATCAGAAGTATTGGAAGTGCAGGAAGTGTCACAAGTCTTGGAAAGGCTTAAAGCACTGCAAGTGGAGGATGGTCTCACAGGTTCTGTCTCAATTCCAGTATCAGAGGTACCGAGAGGGCTGGAGGCTCCCAAGATGTCGGAAGTGCCCAAAGTTCTGGTGGAGCAAGAAGTGCCCGAAGTGCCCGAAGTGCCGGAGGCATTAGAAGGACCAGTGGTATCTGCAATACAAGTATCCAAAGCTCTAGAAGCACCACTCATTATACCCTCTCTGCAGCTCATTGAGCATGCCTTCCAGCCATTCAACTCCACTAATCAATCTAGTGAGTTGCACGAGATATTTGCATGCTTGAGGCTTCAAGAGAAAAAGGAGGAGGAGGAGGAGAAGGAGGAGGAGGAGGAATGGAATGGAAGAAGAAGAGGAAAGTGAAGATGAGCCACCTCCTTTCACTACAGTTCTTGGGATGGAGGAGGAGGAGGAGCATGAGGTCATGGAGGAGGTGGTGGCGGTGGAATGGAACGGAATGGACAATGCAGAAGAAAAAGTCCTTAGAATGGAAGAAAAAGAGGAAAGTGAAGATGAGCCGCCTCCTCTTCCTAAAGTCCTCCAGATGGAAGAAGAGGAAAGTGAGGATGAACCACCTCCAGTGTACAGTGAGTAACTGACTTTTTCTGTCTATAAAGTCACTGAATCATAATATAGAATTTTCAATGGAATTCCGATCACAATAGTGAGCTCCATTTTCCCTTTACTCACTTATCACTCAATATCATATCATAGATGAGATGGACATACAGATCCAATTTTCAGGTGTGCATTTTTCCATCTGCTTGTGTCATCATTTATTTACTTGCACTCCCTTAGACTCAGAAGAGCAAAAGGCCAAGCCCAAATCCATCAGCGCATATTTGGCACTAAAGAAAAAGAATCACAGAGAGAACCATCAGCAATCATATTCATCATATTCTCCAAGGATATCAGCACAAGAAATATCCTTGGATCCCAAAGGTTAGCTTTTTCATGTTATTGATAACTCTGCCATATCAATCCACTGCAGACTCAGAGGCCATCCAGTCCAAGGATCTACTCAGGACTTTGAGAAGACAGAAAGTGACTGCAGTGTCATTCCTATCTGCCCCCACAACTGGTATGCTTCTTTTCTTCAGAGTGGATTGCAAAGATCTTGATAGCTTGCTATCAGGATCTTCACCAGAACAATCGGAATCCCCTTTGGAACAATGCTCCCGGCTCTGGGCGCTCCCATGAGGTTGAGGTCAAAAGCTCCGACCAATAAACATCATCCCATGGACATGATATTGAAGAGCCTACCACTGATCCGATGGATGAAGGCCCTGATGATGATGAGTACCAGCCATCAGATGGTGAAGAGACCCATCCATGCAAGACAGCTACAGTTGACTCGGGGGGTGAATGCCCTGACTCATCTTCAAAAGGAGTATCGTCAGTGGAAGATGACCCCTCAAAACCAAAGGATCATATTGTAGACCATAGACTTCAATACAGTAAGATCCCTCCATGGATTGCAAGTGACACTGACCATTGACCCTTGATGCCATACAGAACGTATGATCTCGAACCCTTCAATATGGGCTGTTGCAGTCCAAGAGATTGACAGTCTTCAGCCAAAGAGTTATGTGTTAGGAAGCATAATGAATCCCTTCCTTTTGACGGAATGGTACAGGATCATGAAGAATGCCTATTGTCACTTTATCAATCTTTTCATGACAGCATCTTTCCTCCCTCCTGAGACCGAAGAAATAACCCAATTCCGAACCTATTCCAGCCTCTTCTCCGATCCACCACCACCTCCCAAACCTGTGGTATTCATCATTTGCAGGCATAACCATTACTTCACTGTCTGCTTTGACTATCAGTCAAACCATGCATAGATGTTTGGTCAGGACCCCAATCCCACCACCACTGGTCTATATACCAATGTAGGATGGCATGAATGGAACGGTCTTATGTATTGGAGGAGGGTCTCTGCCTTGTTTGGATGGCCAATCTCCAATGTTAACCACAGGGTAGATGTTTATGACTTTAAACAGGTATATCTATATGCATAACTCATTCCGGCTTACTTCATGCTGTGACAGAACAGATTGGATTGTGGACCGATCACCGTCTCAATTACCCAGTATCTTCTACACAACGGTCCTGATTCCTACCTGCGAGCTATCCCTGGAAATCAATTCCCATATGTGGAATGTCCTCATCTCACCAGAAGACTACTCTTGGAATGTGTGTCAAGAAATCTCTTCGGCTGTCACCGCTTGTGGCAGGCATTGAAAGAGACAGAATCATGGTTAGAAGAGCCATCCAATGCAGTTCTGGATCTAATTTGTAACGGTGGATTGGAGGAATCAAATCAGGTGACATCACTGAACGTGATGCTGGCTAGATCAAGAGACAGGTGCCAGGAATGTAAACCACATCGCAAGCACCGCAGTGACCCAGATGGTTTCGGTGACTCCAGTAACAGTTCTGATGGTTCTGATGGTTCCGGCAGGTCCGCCCATCAGGAGGATCCTACCATGGTACGACTTCCATCATACTTGAAACACCTTAAAATCATGCGCAATGCTCGTCACTGCGCTCTCTGTCAACCAAGAGTTTCTAGGATAAAATCGCAGGCGATGCCTCTTCTGGCCCAATGCTACTTTCCATTTCCCATAGACAATTCCTTTGATGACTACTTAGACAGTCCCATGTTGAAGGATTTGTAGGATGCGATACGAGAGAACACAGAGGGTGACATGCGCTCAAACTGGGATTATTTCAGGGATTATGGCTACAGATTCCTTGCAGATTTCACAGTCACCTTCAATCGACAAGATCTGATCAACATCGAAGAGCACATCCTTCCTGTAGGTGAACCAGAATTTCAAGACCTGTCTTCCAGGCATGAGACTGTGGTTCATCACCTGTCCACGGATCGCATGGGAGAACCTTGTCAGGTTCTTGTAGAGGACGTCGATATCATGAATATGGCAGACATGCTGAAACTTGCAGGCAATAGGAATTCCTCTCGCAGCATAGATCTCTTTGTCTGCAGAAAGAATCCTGTCCAGGGAAATTATGTGTGTTTCTGACTGGAACGAGACTCGGTCCCCATCACCACCAGTGAGATCAGAACCACTCTGGACATTGACAGCGTCATCTGGGTCACCCATCATCTCCATGTATGCGGCTCGCTCAAAGTGAACGTCATGCCATATTTTGGAAATAAACTGCCCATTCCAAAAAACAATCATTGCAAGGTCAAGATCCTCTGGCCCCGATCAGCTGCAGACCAAGATCTTGGCAGACACTCCAAGTGGTTCACCAAATCTGTCCCTATCAGCAACGTACTCCATATCCATTTCGTCCAGGCAGGCAATGGCTCCGGAAGTGTCAACTTCTATGTTGCATTTCCTCACATGATGCACAAGAACCCGAAGACCGGTCGTTCTGCAACCCTCATTCTGTCTCTGGTGCAAATAGTCTGGCTCACTCAGGTCTTGTTGCCTGCCATAAGAGTCACCGTACCTCAGGAAATATACAAATATTCAGACTTTTCCTACAAGGAGTGGAAGTGGAAGGCTACTGTGAACAACCAGCTCAGGAGTTCCAGGACCCTCACCCTCGATCCCACCACAATAGAAAACTTGGCCCACCACATGTGACTCATCATCTCTGAAAGTCACGATGGTCATCTCGCCCTGTTTGGTATATTCTTTTTCATCGCCGACATCAGAGGCATCAAGCTCAACATAGTCACTGTCAGGGGTTGTTCCACCGATCCATTGGTCACCCTCTACCAGGAGATTCCTACCTTGGACTGGGAGTACATGATGTGCCGTGAAAATGGCCAGCTCCTCCTAGACTTGGGCATCTCTTATCATCTGGATCCAGTGGACCAGCGCAGCCCCTGATTGGCCTGTGGAAGCTCAATTCCATACATGCCTCTTATGCCAAGGCTGGAATGAACAAGCCCACAGAGTTCAAGACCTGTACCATGCCCTGACATGGTGGTCTGCAGGCGACCATGGAAAGTGTTCACAGGAAAGCAGTTCAGCTTACGTTTCAGTCCACATATAACCTCATCTTTGAGGCATTCCGTAGGCCAGGTCAAGAGGAGAAGTTTTGCGCAGACCCAGAGGCTTTCGTGAACACTGCAGTCTTTCAACAGACCTGTCATGAGTTCCTCACCATCTATCATGGAGCCAAGACCAAAAGCTTTGGGATTTGGGAGGAGGTTTGAGGGAGTGGCTTTGCTATCGTCGAGGTGTTGCGATCAGTTTGGCACAAGGTATGCTTCCGGTCTTCTGGTCCCGGTGCTTCCGACCAAGTCTGACACTCCTTCTTCTAAGGCTGCAGAATATCTAGACTCAGACCTGGTCCTCTGGGTTCCATCCCAGGTTCACTGCGAGTTCATGATCACCAGACTGGAAGAACTTTGATTTATTCAGGTTCGTTTCTTCAAGGAACCAAGTTCTAACTATGCAATCATGACTTGCATAATTGACCATTTACTCCAGAACATGTCCTTTGCCATTCCAGCAAAAGATGCCCATCTCATCGAGACCCTAAGAGACCTGTCATACGAGGGTGTTATTCAGAGATTTGGAATGTTTTTCCTGCAAGACCTGAATCTGGTCACTGGAGAGCTTCTGGCACTCAAGTTGAGGTCACGAGTTAAAAAAAATCACCAAGTCAAGGAATCCTGCCGGGACTCGCTCAGCACAACAGAATACAGAGGCCACTGCCAAATATCCACTAGGTGAATGGCCCACCTGGAACGAGCTCGTTCAATGTCTAGACAAATATCCTACATGCATCATGAAATCTTGGAGATGGATTAGTGTTCGATCGTGGGATGAATATGCTTCTGATCTCTTCGTCGCATTCACCAATGCCATGTGGCTCACACTGGACCCTTCCCGACTCCAGAACCGTCTCAGTCCCATGACCACACTCCAGGAGGCCATTCAATCTTGGTCAGTTTCTCATGTCTTCGAGAACCTCTTGAGCGTTAGATTCTTGCCCAACTCTCATGGCATGAACAAAAGCACAAAGCAATCCTGGGACTTTACAAATCTGCTTGAGGTCTTCTTTCCTCAAGCCCACTGCTGCCGAATATGGTTTGGACGCGCTTTTCTGAAAGACATGGCTACCTTCACATGTATTCTGAATATCAAGAGACTCTGTCTGCTGAAGAGTTTGACAATCTGAACACAAACCTTGCATCACTGCTCGATCAAGCACAATGTCTGCCAAATAGCATCAAGGCCACCGATTCCAGCTGTGGAAGAGTCTGGAATGGTTCTCATGTAACCATAGACGTGTGCACCAATTCCACATCCTATAGGCTGAAGGGAATAGGTAGCATGAAGTCCACCTGAAGGATGGTGATGTGCATCAACCTTCCCTCTCATCAAGTCGTTACACGCCTTGACGAAGCTGAGGGTATTTACCCCAAGGCATCAAAAAACAGATGGAGACAAGAGAAGAGATCAGCTAGGTCAAAAAACAAGAGGATGCCCCCCAAGTGAGGGTCGGTGCTCATGATGGAGTTTAGGATTTCATCCTGCTTTCCATTTAGATACCGATGTATTTTACCTAAACACAAGTAGATATGACATTCTGGCGTCTGTTTCTCAAGTAAATGTAAATGTAGACAGTATTCAAGGTTCTGGCACTTCTGAGTTCCGATCTTAATTCCAGATTCACTTCCAGATTCGGAACCACCGGAGCCACTTCCCGAACTTTTCCATGCCATTCCAGACTCAGAAGCGCTTAAACTTTATCTCTACTTTGTGTTATTACTAGCTAATTTATTATCATCTTCCATGATCCTCCTTTGGGGTGTGTCATTATGACATCAGTGTAACTCCGCTTCGCTTTTTGCTTTTTACTTACAAACTCCTTGGTCTTTTACAGCCATCCTAGGAAGTTTCCGATACCTACACAACTTCTCACCATTCAATATTCTGTTATCAACAAAGCCACCACAGAGTACACATTTCACTCTTCTTTCCTCTTCCTTCTGTTCATCCCCACCATAGGAATGCTGGTTCCCATCATCATGATTCCATGCAATGAAATTGAAGATATACCACTTTCTTCCCCTCAACCATCATACTCACATTTTCAAAGCCCTACCAGGAGTTGGTCGTGTTCGTATAAATGACAGACAATCCATGATTTCTTTGTTTCAAATTCATGTCATCTTTGCTGATCACATCTACCCAGAGTCCTGGTACGTCATGGTGGAAACAAAAACATCTCAAATGAAAACATCCTCCGTGCCATGTGGAAGGCCAAAGTGGTTAGCATTCACAAGACATCTGATTCTGCTTCCGAGGTCGAGGTTTGTGGCTAAAAGAGACTACCTATATATTCATAGGACAATCACTGAACACTCCATTCGGACTTTCCCATGCCACAACTGTCCCTCACCCAAATCATCGACTCTTCAATTTTTTAACACACCTTTCCCTGCTCGTATCAACCTCGAAACTGCCCCAAAGGTCGCCTAGGGATCCCGCCCACCCACTACAGTCAATATGTTCTGGTTCCAAGCATTTCCATCGCTTCGTATCACACCATGTTTCAGGCTTACTCGGAGGAGGTTCTTCCTGCCCGTGGTATGTTGCACACCCTCTCCGGGTTGATTCTGACCATCTAGACCCATTCCCAGAGCCATTAGGTATGGTGTGCAACAATCCATTTGTTGGGTGCAGCATCTGCTCGTGGTTGGTGAGCGCATTGGTATCTTTTCCCCATCCTTGGCTTAATCCTCCTGCACACTTTTTTACGAGAGTACCCTCGGCCTTCCTATGCTTGAAATACCTTGGGTGGACCCTTGGCAAGGGTGTGCAATAGTGCTTTAGCGGTGTGCAGCCCTGTATGTCGTTTTGGAACTCACTTTCCCTCCTCCACTACCCGGATGTCCTGCGAGGCCTTTGCTACCAAGCTTCAACATTCTCCTAGCGAATGCTTGGTGCCATATGTTCTACATGAACCTCGAATGGGTGCCATAGTCATTTCTACACCTTCCTTGTATCTGTGGCTTCGAAACTCAGACTGACAAACACTACCACTCGGTAGGACTGATGGGACTGATGAAGTTGACTGATGCTCTACCTTCTCAGCAGTTAGGTTCTGTAGAATGAAACATATCTGACTATATATATAGCCGGAATGAGGCTTAAGGGTACCCACCTGCAGTGGGGTGGGACCTCTTCCGCCACCTGATTGAAATTCTTGGTTAGAGTTTGCTTTACTCAATCCCTAGATCACCCCCCTTTGCATCCGTCGTTTACACAACGCTTACTAGTACCCATCTGTGCGTACCATCTCTAATTCTCACTTGTACAGTCAGAACCGTACACTGTCCCTATTTTTCATACAATAGTCCGTGCTCTTCATGGTCTCACCGTCCATATTCATCACCTGGATCAAAATACATTGCATTCAATTGAATCTACCTCGGCATTAAAACACCTCTTTAACTTGTGAACTATCAAGGTAGAATGAGGACAAATGAAATGTTCATTTCAAGAGAACATTGCTCGCTTCCTAAAACACATTTTGGTAAACCACCATGCCTTCAATCTTCTGCTGCTGACGCCTGGCTTTTCATTGGGTCTTGTTTCTTTGCAAACATTATAGAACACATACCTGGGTAGTAGCTCACAACTTTTGAGAGTACAGTAGGATGCCACCACGAGGTGCACGTTCAACAGGTCCATCCAAGGGGCACAGGCTGGACACCCAAGCCAAATAGCATACTCCTCTCTCGTGCAGAAGTACAGAACCGTAACAGTTACATAGCCCTGGAGGAAAGAAAACACGCTGTTGCAGGTAGACACCTTTTCCCATACCAGGAATGCGACGATAAACAAACTGCTACCATGACTATGCAGTTCATGTGCAGCTCTACATGTGTAGGCTTCCTCGCAAATAATGCACATTGTGTCCTCCAGCTCTGATGGGTTTTGGGTGCAAATGGCATGGTAGACCTGCCATTGAAAGAGTTGATAAGCCGTGCTTGGATGCACCAAACGCCAAGGGTATCTCTCTGGCTCTGTGTCGTGGAAATCCTCCCATCTCTGTTTTCTCCCATTGGAATAAACATCAATGATGCTTATTGGATGAAATAGCACACTGCACAGACCTCAGTAACACGCGTTAGCCATGTATCGAGTTTTGCAGCGACCCAAGCAGTGTTTGTTGGAAGGCAAGGTGGGTTATCAGTTGGGAATGTGATGGATGTGTCGATGGGAGGCACACAGTCCGCTCAACCAATAATCAGGTCAACAAAGGTGTCTAATTCGGGGTTGTGTACGGGTGATGAAGGAGCTTCAGATGGCGGCTCTGATGCAGAAAGTTCAGAGGGTATTGGTGAAGTTATTCGAAGTATGGGAGGGAGTAATGTGGTTAAGCCTGTCAAGTGAGAATCTGGCAGAGAACTAACCTTTTGCATGCAGTTCCCTTTGGAAGGGTTGGTGATTCCCCAGATAGCTTGAAAAGAACAACTGAGAAGTGGCACAATTTTTTTTTTCAACCAGATGGTTGCTTCGATTATTATTTTTTACCCATGGATCTGAACCACTGCTTGGAGGCCCGTTTACACCCCCCTTGCCACTCCCAAGAGCTCAGCATACAACCAACACCCTCCTCCTTTTCTCTGACTCCCTGTAATGTTAGCTACTCGGTGTGATTTTTATTTGTTTGATTAAGATGCCTGGATTGATGTGAGTTTCTGACTGACGACCTGACTGACGTGTCCAAATGCAGCTTTCCACCTGCATCCCCCCTATCGACTCTGCTAATGGCTTGCATCCACCCATCTTCCCTTTCAAATGTAGCCTGGCACCTTCCTGCAATTTACTTGCACAGGATATGCATGCACATCCCCCCGGTCCTTTCTAGGCGAAAGCCATGCGGTTAATGCCTTTGTACTCTGTCACTCGCAGCTTACTCACACCTTTTCATTTGAAAGGCGGCTTTGCCAGGTTGCTGGCTGTCTTTTTCCGATAATCGGCTCCCAGAAGGATGCTGCTAAGGAGTACCAAGCCAACTATCACTCGCTCATGTGCACCGTTCAGTACCAAGGTAGGCTATATGTGCAATTTTCAAACCTTTGATGAGACTCCTCCTCCCAAGGAACCCCGGTTTTGGTCACCTGGGATGGTCAGTCCGGAACACTCCCCTGCCCATGTGGAAACCTCTGCCATGCCTGCTACTCTTTCCAAAAAATGTACTCCCTTTGCCAGAAGAACCCCTACCTGCAGGAAGACCATGCGTTTCCAGACAACCCCACAGAGACTTCTCAGTCTACATCCCTCCCTACTGCCCAAGCCCAGTATCAAATCACTACCGGCTCAGAACGCTGCGAAAAAAACTCTAAATCAGGCCCCCCCTCCCATAACTCTCGACGCTCCCTTCGACAATCCCTACCCTGCAGTGGATACTGCTGCTATTTCTCTTTGCAAGCCTGATACACCAGCTGTGCCTCCACCCAATTCTTCTGCCTTGGAGGGACCGTCTCAACACCCTCTGGTTATAACCCTGCCGGGTGTTGAGATGGACATAGATTTGGAGGCCGAAGAAACCTCTGAAGACTTTGATATTGACCTGACTGCATGCCCCTCCTCCACCGCTACTTCACCCACTGCCGAACCCTCCATCACTCAGGACCTGTTTTTGCTGGGGTTACGAGTGGACAGCCGGTTTCAGTTGACAATATGCCTCGAGTGCCGCCTCCTTATAAACTTCGCCTTCACTCACGCACATTTGGTGAGGAATCACAAAAGCCCCTGCTTCGTTTACCCTCCGAAGCAAACCCAGAAAGACATGCTTCTTGCACTGCATGCTGACAAGGTCAAGAGTGTCTTTCCTGGGCTCATCTCCCTGATCCCTGGCCTCGCTGTCATCAACGCCATCAAATGTACCGCTCAGTCCTGTCCCGCCGTCGTTGTGTTCCCTACCTGCAAGAGGTTTTACAAGCATTGCCAGAAGGACCACCCGAGCATACCTAAAAAGCAGCTCTCTTGGTCCAGCACCAAAGACCACCAACTGGCAAAGTACCGAGCCAATCGACAGATGGTAGAGGTTTGCAGCTCACCTAGCTCTCCCTCTTCCCCTTGCATTGCTGACATACTGCAGCATTCGAAAACAGTCCAACTCTATGCACTTCCGGAAACCTTCAAGCTGCCTGCGAATGCACGTATCTTGCCCAAGTTGGATGGGAGGATATCTTTGACAGCGTCAACATTCAGGACCTCCGGCTTGCTGTAAATACTCCAGACCATACGGAGCCTCTATACCAGCAGTTGGTCGAATCCATCGAGGATTACTACGCTCATGTATTGCCTCACATAAAATCTCTCCCAATTCTCACCTCCTGTTGCATTGCATCTGCTTCTGAGTTGGGCTCCCAACCTTTTAAGGCGCTTCAGGAGAGGGATACATTGAAAAAGTACTCCTGTCTGACAGGTCTTTTCCTCGTTTTTCTAATGCACCATCTCAAGAGCCCTACCCCTTTGTTTGATGTTCCCTTTCACCCGCATCATGCTGAGTCGCTCTCTTTATTGGGCCAAGCATATCTAGTGGAACCGCAGATGCTATTGAAGAGTGCATACATTCCACACTGTCGTCTCTCCTTACTTACACCAGCCTGGAAGCCTGCAAGAACGACCATAGGGACCTCTTGACCCTATTTCTGGCAGCCTACCACCTCCGAGACGATGCCAGAAACACCACCCATATATCCGCAGTCCCTCCTAATCTCTCCGCTTTGCAATGGTGTTTCAGGGCCACCGCAGTGCGTGAGGTTCTGGAGAAGGTCTCCCAATATGACGATGATACCTACACATATGTTCTCCTTCACACAACCGGTCTTTGCCTCACCAATGCTACTAGGTCCTATGAAAAACACACCAAAGGTTGGGTCACGGATGGCCTCCCCTCACTCTTTACATCCCTATGCCAAAAGCACACCCTATTTAGCACCCTTGCATATGCAGAACCTGGTCTACCCCGCTTTAATTGGGATTCGAGTCTGAAAATACTTTCTGTCAATGGATTTCCCCTCAGCATTGATACTTTATCCCCAGTCTATGGCTGCAGTTCAGAAGGAAATGGAGGGGTTAATCAATAAACTTTGCCTCAGCGTCAGTTTTGGCAGCGTATTTTCATACATCGACTCTTGCACAGACCCCACAAATGCCAAAATGTGGTTTGTTGACCACCCTCAAGAGGACCTACAAGGAACATCTGTTGTGTCACAAGACACTTCTGGCCTGGCATCATTTTCGATGCAGCTCCTTGAAGCTGTGGCGCAAGATGGTTGATTTTTCAGCAAGGTTGGCAGTATTCTCACCCCTCAAAAGTGTCGGTTCACCCCTTTATTCAACATCTCCCTCACTGATGCCTCCTTAGTAGCCATATGGGGTTGGATTACCGACCTGGATGAGCTGGTGTCCGCGATGTACTATGCCATCATGTTGATGTGGGGTGGAGGTGCTAGAGGGACCAAATGTGACCACCTCAAGCACACGGTCCACGGAGTAGGTGATCAGCACATCTTTGTTCTCAACGGCCTCCTGGGTATTGCCACTACCTATGTCAAAACTCAACAGATACAAGGCCACGGGAAACCCATTGTCCGAACCCCATGCCCTTCCATCTCCCGCTTGGTGCTTTTTTCTCTCAGCGTATTATACCCAGTAGCTGCCAAGCTTTCTGCATTCATTATGAAGGTGGAAGATGCTCAAACCTACTTGAGTTATCTTTTTGTACACCATGGAACCATATTGGGCAGTCAATGGTTCTCTGGCATCCTACAGCACTACACCAAGAAGTACCTTGGAACTGCACTTGGCTTGAGAGACTATCGCCAAGTAATGTGCTCCATGTTGTGCTGCATTGCTGGCACAGACTATGGCCAACCCGACAAAGATGACCATGAACTAGCTGTCATCCATGCCCAATTTGACCATTCAGTTTCGGTGGCTGACGCTCACTATGGAATTCAAGGATCCAACGCTCTTGCCACAGTTTCCCATACCGCCGTCCGTTCGATGCAGCACGTATCCATCCGTTGGCATGTTTCCTTAGGCCACGGGCACCCTTCTTCTCCTGAGGATTCATGCCAGCAAGAAGGAGCTGATGCTACCATAAGGATCCTTGAACCCCTTTCCAATGCTGTTCAGGAGACGGTTTGGGCACACATGCAAGACTTTTATAACTCCACCATTCCTCACTGGACCAGCATACTCCAAGGCTTCGGGTTGGATTTGATGTCACACATTAGCAACACTGCTCGGCAAGCTCCACCTCTTCCGCCTTCTCAGCTCTCCCCCTTATTGTTGACCCCCAACTCGTGGATTGCCTTCAACCGCTCTATCCCGGCCAGGCTTTTTCATTCACCTGCTCTCAACAAGCCGAGTTAGTACAGAGCTGCTTCACTGGGGACCATGTTCTAGCGGTATTACCCACTGGTAGTGGCAAGAGTCTCGCCTTTTTTGGTGCAGCTTTCCTGAACCCAGAAAGTCTATTCATCATGATCACCCCCTTCATTGTGTTGACAGAGGATATGGTTCGGCGCCTTGCTGCTTTGCCAATCACAGGCGGAAGGTGGTCTGGTGAGATCAGCCCCATGTGAGACCAAGTCGTCATTGTTCCGGCTCACGAAGCTGGAACTGATTTCCGTTTACAATGGGCTGAGGCTAGCATTGCACGCCTGAGACGCGTATTCGTAGATGAAGTGCACCACGTCTTTACATCCAACTCATACCACCCCTGCTTCCGTCTTTTTCACCGCCTAACCCAACTGAAAAGGCCCATTATGTTTCTAAGTGCTACACTGCCAATCAGTTCAGTACCGGCCCTGTGTGCATCCATGATGATCCAGCCATCCCTTCTTCATATTATTCGGGCACCCACCTCTCACTCCAACATCAGGTACAGAGTACTCAAGGTACCCTCTCAAGATATCATCAAAGAAATAGTCACCACCTGGCGATCCATAACTCTGGCCCCTGAAGAGCGCAGTATTATATATACCACAAGTATTGCCTGCACACGCGAAATCACCGCGTTACTAGGCATTCCCGCCTACACCAGTCGCATTCTGGACAATGATCAAGAGAACAAGGCTGAGAAAAGCCGCATATTTCAGCGCTGGCGTTCTGGAGAGGTACAGTGGGTTGCAGCAACTGTTTGCTTCACTGAAGGCATCGACTTCCAGAGCATTTGCTATGCCATCATTGTTGAGCCTAGGGACATGCTCTCCTTTTTACAAGAATCCGGTCGGCTGGGTAGAGATGGGCGACGCGCATGATAACCTTTCGGAGACCTTGTAATTTCCCGCGCCCGGCGTCATACAAATGTTCTACTATTTTACCGTTACTTTCGACGGTCTGGGAGCAGGGGAGGGTGACCTAAGGTGCAACAGTTTTTTGCACAGTGGGAAGATTGAAGCGAAGAGGTTGGGGGTGTGTAATTGGTTGCTCTAACAGGAGAAAGGAGAACTGGATGATAGAAAAGGGAAAGAGCTTATCCCCTGTAACTTCTCACAGGAATCACATAGCTCGTTCTTGAGTGACAAAGCACATGAATGCACATCGGGGTCAAACGCCCGAAAGGCCAACCGCCGATAGGTGTGAGTTTGCAAGAAACAAGCCATGGCAGATTTCCCAATGTGGTCAGGGCCTTCAGCATACTGGGGGTGGTCAATCCAACTCCAGAGAGTGATGGCTGTGGAAGGTCACCTCCATCAACTGCCCAGACTGCTGGGTTCTGGGTGAATCCCAGATAGGCGACCATGTTCATACGCGCCATTACCACTTTGCACCACTTTTATCCAGTCTTTGCACAAAACAAAGAAAGGATAATACTTTTTGGCCCTCCTGTTACCTCTGCTGGGTACCCTTTCACATTCCTTGCTCTCACCCCCAGTTTCGCCATGGAGAAAAGGCCACTGCTGCTGCCTGCCCCAATGCCAACATTCCATACCTCCTACCGACCCTCATTATGCTCATCTATTTTCTCAAAAGAGAACTCAATGCCCTCTCCCGGATTTCTGAAACCCTTGGCCTGCAACCCCCCATATCTACAGCTGACCCTCTAGACCGCTTCATCCAGTGGATTACCGAACCAGCGCATTCCCCTGATGCTATATCCAACTATGCTCTTTTCTTGGTCACATTTTCAGAGTGCTTCAGTAGGTGCCCATAGAATTCGCCACTGGGACTATGTACAGTAGGTTTATAGTAAGCCATGCACGCATGTTACCCCTGCCCTGTGTGATTTTACTGCAATGCCCAATGCCTGGCTATGCTTCACTGACACAAAGGGCCGACCAAAAATACAATGCTCAGAGTCACAGGCCGTCTACCTTTGCAACTCATCAAACTGGTCCACTCGCCGTCTATAGCGGACTCACCTTTTTCCCCACGTGTTCCTTTTTGTAATGCAAGTATAACTCCCATGGGAGGCCACAGACAGTGCAATGTGGGCATTGAAACTCTCCATCTTGCTCTCGTATTTGGTAGGTGGTTCCTAACACATATTTTTAGTCACGCCATTCTGCCATTGCAGAACCCCCAGGCTGACCAAAGATGTATAGCACCAGCGTTTTTTGTTCATTATGGTTGCTCATGATGTGGCGCTTGAGTGAGCGAGGCCTATCCAGTAGTGTTTCTTTTCCATTGCAGACATCAGCAAACCTACATTTTTTCTGGGTCATTGAAATCAATGACAAGACTGACCAGCCTGAATGGCCTAATCAATGATAGATTGACCTGCCTGACTGAACTGATTTACTGACAAGCTGATAAGCTGATTTATTGAATGGACTGGTTGACTGACTAACTATCTAGCTGACAAATTGACAAACCCGACACAGCTGACTGACTGACCAACTGACCAACTGATGTGACTGACAGAGATGACTAACTGATCAGCTAATGGGCTCATGGGCTGACTTGGCTGATTGACTGACAACCTGACTGACTGATAGACTGACATGACTGGTTGACTGGTTGACTGACTGACTGATGGGATGACAAGACTGACAAGACTGACCAGATGATTAATTGATTGACTGGCTGGACTGATGGGACTGATATCACTGGGGAACTGACAAGCTGATATGCTGATAGCTCTGAGAATGCTGATAGCAATGAATTACTTATGAATGATAGCACTGATAGCATGCTGTCAGTCAAGTCAGATAGCTCAGCAAGGTCATTGATTTTGATAACTCAGAAAAAATGTAGGTTTGCTAATGGAAGGGGCAGGTAAGCATTGTTATTGGTTTTCCCTTTGACCTGCCTGCTTTATACCTTCGCGGTTCTCTCCACCCTCTCCTCTTGCCAACATCACATGTGTGATCTTTGCATTCCATCGGAGTAATTCGCTTCTTTATTGCTTAGCCCACATTACAGTGCCCTCTAGCCATGCAGAGGCTGAAGAAGATCCGCAAGATCTCCTAGGATCTGGAGCCCTACCAGGACGACATGGTGTACCCTCTAGGGTCCCTACAGGGGCGTCGACAGTGCCTACGCTCCATCCATGTCGCTTTATCCACCTTTTCCAAACCTAGACTGGACGATCTCGACGATACACAACTTGACACATTGCAGTGCGCAATAGACAGTACGAAGCTGTATTTTACGGGTGCAGCTGGTAGCTTCCTTGCTCCATCTGCCCCTCCCATGCTTACAAGAACCCAAGGGACGGGAAAGACCCTCCTATTTACCAGGATTGCCCAGGCACTCACATACAAGCATGCGTACCCCCCTGCCGTGGCTGTCACCACCAGTACAGGCATGGTTGCTTCCAGGGTCAAAGGTGCGCAACTTTCCACAGGCCTTACAGTTTACCAATGTCCACTAAAGGCCAAACACTACATTCCTGGGCTGGATTCCACAACTTCTGCATGTCCAAAGACTCTGCCCTGAGAAAGGTAGAGAGGTTCCCCTCCACCCTTGAGCGCTGGATTTCAGTACAAGCCCTCATGCTCAATGAATGTATGCGTTCCCCCTACCACCCCCTCATCCATCTAAGTATTTGCAGTATCTATGATGGATGCACGTTACTTGGATCTGCTCGACGCCATTGCCCACCAATTGAAGGGAAGTGAGTGTCCATTGGGGGGTATTCAGGTAGGCGACATACCCTCTGCTAAGCCCGCTCTGAAGGTAGTACCTCCCAGTTGATCACCAGCAGCGACTTCTTTCAGCTTCTACCGGCCGAATCAGATGGCAACAGCGGCAGTATGCTTCCCTTTTAGTCTGGTGCTTGGACCCAAGCAACCCAGTGCTTTATCAATCTCAAAACCTCTCACCGGCAAACAGACCCTGGTGGGTTGTAAGCGTTGCGCTGCATGCACCACTGACTCTGCATTGCAGAGATTATACAACTACTGAATGAATGTAGAACGGGTATGCTGTCTGCCCATGCTGTGTGAATGCTGGAAAACCTTGGTTGAGAACTCGACTTTTTTTGGCCAGTCCCTTGTCACCCAGTGGAGTTGTATGCTCGCCGAGGGGCAGTCGACTGCACAAACAACCGGTGTTTGGTGCGGCTCAAAGGCCCTGTAGTTCAATACGAGGCCCAAGATGGGCCTTTTTGCCTCGAATCACAACCACACTATGCTGACATGCCTGTAGAAGCAACCCTCCGTCTGAAGATAGGCGTGCAAGTCATGCTGAGAAAGAATTTGGACCACGGGCTCTTCAATGGCTCTATTGGCACTGTACATAGCTTCCACACCGCCCAAGAGCTGCAGGCGTCAACTGGCAAGCGCTTGAGCACAGATGGCTGCATCCGAGGCGTTGACATTTGCCTTGCCCCCCCTCGCTCCAGCTTCACTCCAGATGGCTACCCCTTGGTCAAGTTCAAGACTACGAGCAGAGTGGAGTACGTGCTCTGCCAACCAGAGTCCTTTAGAGTCAAGGACCACCTTGGGCAGGTTGTTGCCGTGCGTAATCAGGTATGTTTTCTCTCAGACCCCATCCCCCTCTCATGAAACCTTTCAGGTCCCTCTTATGCTGACATGGTCAATGACCATACAAAAATCACAAGGGCAGACCATCCCTAAACTTCGCGTCGATTTTGATGGTATTTTCGCGCCTGGTACCTCTTGTCTCAAGTACAGACTAAGCCCTTACCCTAATGCCTGATCAGGTTAAGCTTACGTAGCACTTTCGCATGCTTCTAGCATGGAAGGCCTGCATGTGGTTAATCTAAACTCTGTTCTGGTAAGGTTATTTCACTCTGATCTGCTCACATCGTCCAATGACCCTCAGATCAGGGCTGATCCGCATGTAATCCAATGGCATCTGGAGGTGTTCAATGAGCTGTAATTAGTCCGTATCGAGTTTTCGTGTGAACCATTGCTTTTTGTTGCCCTCGAACCTGCCTGACCTTCTACCCTCAACGCTTCAACATGCCCTGGTGTTTTACCTGCCCCTTTTGCTGAGAGCACCACATAGACCTTGTGCGCCATGTTGGCCGCCATGCCGATGACCGAGAGTTGAAGCTCTATGTCTTTGGTGAGCATGACAGCAGCCCACTTTGTACCCCTAGCAAACCAATATCCAGATGAACTCCACCACCTGGTCGAGGTTGAGGATGGCTACCGGTGCCCCCTCTGTGAGTTTGTGGGGTTACCGAACGAAATGCACCAGCACGTCTATGTGCACTACAGCTTCAAGGTATGCATTTTTTCTTTTTCCCAATTTTTTAACCCCAATGTATGTGGTAGGAACCTGGGAGAGATGGTCAGGTAGGCGCCATTGGAGGTGTAGAACCTCCAGAGCAGGGATCTCCGCCGCACAAGAGGCCTAGGTTGGCCCACTCGGAGATCGCTTCACAACCCACTGAGGCTGCGTCTTCACAGTGGTCTTCCAGCAGTTTACACCCCCTCAGAAATGCTACAATGACCCCCTCCTTTCAAAGCACTGTGCAGTTTTCGCTACCAACCCCCTGCACACCCTCACCCTATCGGTCACAGACGTTGCTCTCATCCCTAACTATCAACCACCACAACCATGCCACTTCCCTGATTAAGAGTGCAATCACGGCCAACTTTGAGTTGCAACAGCAAGAAGTCGGTAAATTCCTCAATTCTCACATAGGAACGTGCATGCTGCACACCGTATTCAAGGCCCCAATGCCAGCGGCACACTACGACCTGCGCTCCTGCGATCTATTCGTCAGTTACGACAGCGAGGACTTCCACACCTTCCGCACTGCTTTCTGGACAACTAAAAACACAGTCAGGTGTATTTCCTGTGGCTTCCCAGGCCTCCCCGACGTCACCCACAAGTTTCTACCCAACACCTGCAAGTGCCAGGATTGGGGCCTTCAAGACTGGATCCTCATCCTGTGCTATTACATATAGCAGGTTGAGGAGCTTCGGGAGAGGGTCCTTAAGCACCTTGGTATCAGCCCTGATGCCTTTGGAACCATTTGGTACGGTTTCTCTTGGAACTACGCGTTGATACTGTAAGGCCAGCATATTGAGATACGTGCCTATTGTAACCTATATCCCAGAAGTAGTAAAGCTTACTGCAGTACTTGGCGCCAACTGACGCGACACTCAGATTAATTTGACTGACACACTCGGGTTGATCTGACCAACTGACACAACTGGCCAAGTCTGACTGACATACTTGGACTGACCTGACTAACGCTGACTGATGCCTGACACACGAATCTGACTGATCTGACTAGCATCCGTTGTTACATTTCCGTAATAGTCTTGTATATAGATACATGTATACTAATCAAAAGAACGAAACTCTGTCAGTAGATCGTAAACTGATACACCCTCCCCCTTGAAACTGGGGTCCACCTCTGGGTCCTCCATGAGGTTGAAGTAGTCTGTCTTCGTCATCAATCCTAAATGCTCTAAGACCTTTGTTGCAACCACCTTGGCTTGTGCATGGCATTCAGACGTCTGCTACTTCATCTGCTGTGACCAGTACTCCCCATTGTAGACGACCATCCTGCAGAGTGCTGTGAGCGACTGTTTGTACAGTGCTAGATGCAGTGTTAGACCCTTCACTTGAACACATAGCATTACTTACCTTTCGACTCGCTGATGATTGGCAATGCAATCACCATCCTGGACAGGGTTTCCAGGGTACCCCTGTGCTGCTGGTTTGTCACATATCACCCCTTGAGCTTGTCGACGTTCCACGACTGTTCTGTGAGGTGTAGCGCATCATACGAAAAGAAATGACCCCCTCGGCAGAAACATGCTATGGGGGTGTAAACCGCGTGCAACTGTCCCGGAAGCATAATGCTGGGATGGTGTTAGTGACCGCGTAAGACTCCCTGGAGAAACTTATGCTAGATCTCCAGGATATAAGTAAGCCGTTTCACACTCCACGTCATCCCCAAACCCGCTCATGGGGTTTTCCCTATTGGCAAGCTTGGCAACGAATATTGCCAATTCCTTGTGATCGAACCAAGTCTTTACCTTGATACACGTCCACACCTTGCACCCGTTGTACGGCATAACCCAGGTGCATGCGCCCTCTGCATTGTGGTGTGGATACATCATGATGGCTGTCTGGTACAGCAGTCCCCACAAGCTGACCAGGAAGGTGTCCAGGGGCAGGTCTGACCCGTCGACGTCGACAATGTGGTGTGTCTGGTTAAAGCCCACCAAAATACCATCGTCTAATTTACTACTGAGGAATCAGTTTGTTGTGAGCGCACACTGTACTAAAGACTTACTGCAGAGGGTCAGGTAGACCCATTTGTGAGAGGGGGAAATCCAGAGCGACTCGGGCCAGGGTGGTATCGGTAACACCCTTCATAAAGTCCCCGACAGTGACCTGGACATGGGGATTGGTGGAATCAATAGCATGCTTTCGCATATCTATTGACCAACATGAGCCAGCGTTGATGGCGGTTTCGAGGACATACCGTGTGCTTGTATTATTCGGTCGGGAAAGCAACTGAACTCCTCTAAGAGGCCATTCAGTGAAAAGTTGAAGTCGTCGACATTACCGTAGTCCTTCAGCACCACCGTCCTTCCCTCAGCCAGGTGGTCCCAAATCTGACTGATGAGGGCCTTGGGTTCTGTTAACTTTGGCATGTATGCCACACTGTTGCTACCCAGCATTGATTCAGGTAGCTGGGCAAGGTCGTTGACGTAGGCATGGTCCACTTGCAGCATGTTGACCACTTTGCCCTTACCCAGCGCTGGAAAGTACAGCAGTATGGTCTTTGGACCATTCTTCCACTCGATGGTCTTCAAGCCTTGTGAGACCTGGACTCTGAGGACACCCTCAACCAAATCGGGGTGAGTAGACGCTGCTGAGTTCGATCGGGAGGGAGGTCCTGGCGATGGCAGTGGTGGTAGTGCATCCTCATCAAATGCAGGTTCAGTAGGACTTTCGATGGGAGGCACTGGCAGGGTGGGAAAGGGAGTCTGGTCAGTGGCATCGGTGGTGGTGGTACATCCGCACCAGACATATGTTCAGTAGTACTTTCGCCGGCTAACTGTACTGCTGGGGAATTCAATTCGACAGGAGGTGCCGGCAGTGGTGGGGAAGGCAGTCTTGTCAGTGGCATCGGTGGTGGGGGTACATCTGCGCCAGACGTATGTTCAGTAGAACTTTCGTCAGCTGACTGTACTGCTGGGGAGGTCGATTCAACGGAAGGCGCCGGCGGTGGTGGGGAAGGCTGTCTGGCTGGTGGTGATACATCCACGCCAGACGCAGCTTGACTAGAGCCTGAGGGCCCTGGTTCTGCTGCCTGCCCTTGTTGGGCCACTTTCTTCCTCAGTCTGTGTGGGTTGTGAGCGTACATCTACCGTCCTACCATTCGCTGCTCACCGATAGGCTCTGGCGGCCAACTTGTTATTCTCCTTCTCCCTGTGTCGCCCCTCCTCGTCTCTATCACAGCTGTCAATGGAATGGTAACCCCTCATTTCGCATACTTACAGCCTTGCGCGACTCTGTCACTTGTACACCGTAGCCTTGCTTAGGCCCTGCTGTACGTTGTTTCAGGCAGTTCCCAACCATTAATAGTTGTCTGACTCACCTCGCTGTCTTCTCTCGTGCGTTTCGGCATTCTTGCCTGGGATGTTGGTCGTGGAGGGAAGAGTTGTACCAGGTGTTGACATGTTGTGGGTGCTTTGGTCACAATTAGCCGAGACGCGTCACGATCGACTCATTATTTAATCAATTACGGTAACTGTACTTACCAAGTCGCGTAGATCAATTACTGCAGTTGGTCTGACTGATCACCTGACTTATGCTCATCCAGGGCATGTTCTTGGGCGGTATAAAAGCCACGTCACCCCCCTGTCCCCTCTATGCTGTATCCCACCATGCCCCAAACCAATATCACTCCCCCTGTGCTCAATCAAGGGAAGATCCCCTTCTCTCCCTCCCCCCTGCACAGGATTTGCATCACAACACGTTTTACCACTTCTCTCCACACCCCCTCAGCGTCCCCACCATTCCCAGCTCGTTTTCAGAGCGTGTTCAAATCCTTGCCAGCTGCTTCCACCACATGCAGCAGCATTGCACCTTATGCTATTTTCTGCGCCGTATCAACCCCATAAAGATCATCCAAACTTCTCGGGGAGCCCTCCTTGACACCCTCCACAACCGCCACACCAGCGAGTTTGAGCGCTGCCCCTCATGCTTCGTCAGTTGCAGCCCCTATCGCAACTTTTCCTAATTATATGGGTCACATGTTATACTAAACCTATCATCGACAGCCTATTTTTTCTTTTTTCTTTTGTATAGGCATTTTTGACACTGGATGGGCAGGCAGGCAAGCAGTAAGTCCTCATTACTATGGACTTGATCGAGCATTGATGGTGACGTGAAGAGGGGCATTGCCCTTGCGCAAACATTTGGATGTGAATTCATTGACATTGGCCAGGACCGTGTAGTATAATGTGGAACCACATCACATCATTTCGCTGTCTCACATCGTCTGTCATACAAAATTGTGTATTTTGTAATACCCATCTACTATACATTACCACTCTTACACTATGGTTGAATTCATTTGGATTGAGGTCACTACTTAGACACTGGTAGCCATACAAAAACTTTAGCTTGTGATGGTAGTCCAAGTAGCATGTGATGTGGAGCTCCAAGGCACTGTCAACAACATAGTACGATATCGACTACAAAGCTGTGGCAGTGTGCTATGGTCATATTCCCTTTTTGCAGATGCAAGCCCCAACAAACCAACATCCAGCATCCTACACAGCTGCAGTATCAGAGAACAACCTCACCCGCACCCAGAGAGAAATCATCGCACAAAGCAAAGTAAGAGACCAACAAGTGGCATTAAAATGCGCACGAGACAAAATACAAGACCTCACAGAAAAAGACCTAACAACCATGGTAACTCAAGCACTCTTACCCCCAACCGACCAGAACAACCACCCCATCTTCTACTGTAGAAGTGTTCACAAAACCAAGGGCAAAGTAATCATAGTAGAAATGAGTAACAAAGAAGGGGCAAAATGGCTAATTTATCCCAGTATCACTCAACCTAAAAGACCCAATACCCCTCAGACATATAGAAGCCGCCTCAAACCTCCCAAGCAATACAATAAGCAAAATCTCATGGATATGACGCCCTTCTGACCAGAAACCCAACCAGAAAGTCACCCACGCCTTTATATTCTTCAACTCACTGGACGTGGCCAACAACACCATATGAAGCGGACTCATTATAGAAGGAAAGAATGTTGCCACCTTCAGATTTTACCCTACTTTTGTAAATAGGTTCATGTTAGCCTGGGGTTTCTTTCAGTTTTTCTGAAGAAAAACACTGCATAGGTACATATATGTCCTTGGGGTAACTATACACTACAATCAACATGCAATATTCATGTTCAATATGACATATGCATCAGGTAATCGTGCCATAATTCCAACGTAAAATCGCTGTGGACACTGCACCTATAGTGCGTGCGGCTATTTAATACATAAAATATAGATTTTGAAATGTGAAATCACTGCATACACTGCACCCTACATGTCTGCAGGGTTTTAATAAATAATTATATAATTAATCATATATAAATACAGAATAAACAATTCTATACAGAGTGTGGAGTAATTATAATTACAAATGCCACACAGGATTTTGAAACAAATAAAAATTGTAGCATGTAGATAGATCCAATGGGATGTCCCAGTATCAATTTCCAAGGAAACAGTGGTCAGAATAATTTGTTATACATGATATGGTAACTAGAGGAGGGTAGCAATTTAGGTCGACCAAAGAATTTACAGGGACATTCCTGATGATTGTACCACACTCTCAGGATGTTGTAGACATTGGGGGAACACAATTTGGAGCAGTGGTGGTGTTTTCAAGCTTCCTTTCACTGCTTCTGGAAGTGTTTGGACCAAGGAAAAAATCTTGCCTAATCAGTCAGTGACATCAGATGTCTCTGATGCAGTCTGATTCTTTATCAACTGATAATATTCCCAGAAATAGCCTGGCTTCATCCAAAATGAACTCCAAGGACATCTGTTTGGAGGCTTGGAGACTTGATTAGGTTGCAGGAAGAAGGTCCTCATCCTTTCCACAAAGCTAGGCTGACGACGCCCAGCTCCTGTGCTCCCTGGAATGTCTGCATTGCATGCCTTGAATGTACATGCATGAAGATTCTTGAAGGTACTGTTAAGAGACCATGTCTCAATCACAACTTCCAAGGATATCAGCTCTGGCCTATGATCTGGTTCTATAAGCCAAGCATTGTCGACCTGAATCCAAAGCTAGCATGTGAAATGAACAAATAGCCCCCCCGCATGGGCTCCAGAACAGACAAGCTGCTAGACCACATGCTTGATCACATGATCAATCAAGGCTGTTCTTGAATGGTCTTCATCAATAACATCCAAGTAGGCATATTTCCAATAGGAAACTGTTCTGATTCATTAACAATAGGTGTTCTTCGCCATGCAGGTTGATTGTCCTTCTTCTTCAGCTTTGCTTTCATAAGCTTCAATACCTCCACATCATCTTGTAGTTGGATGATAGGAAGCAGATGTGTTTTTTTGAGTTTGAGTTTGAACAGAAAGAACATGCTGAAGTGCTCACACACCCTGGAGAACTGGAGAAGGGCCATGGATTCCTGGACATGGTAATCCAGGATGATGGGTGTGGAGGAAGTACATCGAATCAGGTAACAGATGATTCCAGTAAGAACTCCCAGATTGGGTGGGCTGAGATGCTTCATTGTGATTTGAGCCAGCTGAAGTGCCCTTACTCGTCTGGCCAGGCATTCGAACCAGACGTCTGTGTGCCAAGTGTCATTGAGTCGTCCACACAAAAAGGTATTAATGAGGTCATCAGGGGTCGTGTGACTGGTCTTGATCAGCTGGGAAGCACTCAATATACCTACATCATCCACTTGGATTCGGTTACAGAATGTATGTCCACCTCAATGAAGAGAATATTTCCCTGAGGTACCCACAGTGAGAGGGGGGAAGCGAATCAGAATGTTATAAAACCAACCAGTTATATAATTGTTGATCTGAAGGGATGGCTCATAGCCCTCGACAACACCCACAGGGAGAATATGGTCGATGAGCTTGATCGGGGGGTCCAAATAGAACATCTGGCCGAAGGAACTCTGTAGAAGATACCCATAATCACAAAAGGAGGTCCACAATCCAGTGTGATAGTATAGCTCCTCAACAATTTCATAAGCATTTCTGTCCTGTTGAAGACTCTCCAAGACAGGTTCCCCTTCATAATCATCATAACTCCTGTCGAATTGCTTCCACCTCCAACCCTCATAGGCATAAAGTGAATAGCTAATGTGGGACATGGAAAGCAAAACATGGCCCCACAGTCCAGTCCTTGACATGCTTCTGTTCCCAAATGCTCTCGAGGGCATCCACTGTTAGTTTTGGTGATTTCGCACCTCATTGATACATCATTTCGCGTTCTAACCATGGCCATGTTGTTCTCCATGGCCACTTTACTTACCTACCGCTTTTGAGCTTCTCTTTAGCTTGTTGTGGTTTCTCTACCCATACAAGACTTTACCTTTGCGCTTCCCTGAACTGTGTATTGTTGTTTACCTTGAAGCGCAGTTACTCCCTGGAGCGCCACATTGTATCATTTGGTTACTCACTGTGGACTCCAGGTCAGTAGAACATTGTTATCCCTCTCAATATCATCTTGGTTACTCACTGTGGACTCCAGAGTCGTCCTGAGTTGATCCTGCAAGTGGCTACTCCGCTTCCATTAGCATTTTCGCTCTTAACAGGTTATGAGCCCTGCGCT
Organism: Boletus reticuloceps; assembly: GCA_018397855.1. Taxonomy (NCBI): domain Eukaryota; kingdom Fungi; phylum Basidiomycota; class Agaricomycetes; order Boletales; family Boletaceae; genus Boletus; species Boletus reticuloceps. The sequence continues at coordinate 44,398 of JAGFBS010000051.1, forward strand.
CTAGCCATCATCGCACAAGATCAGCTCAGATCCACGCCTCAAAAACAATACCATTCGATTTCCCGTTGCCATATCCTTCTGTGGACCGATTTTCGTGTTGATCCGTCGTTGGGATCACGAGATATACCATTGGAAAGAATGTTGGCCTCATAGTGCGCTTCATCACATTTTGAGCCTATCATAACTCAACAACCACTGCTTCAATACCCCTAATTCTTGATTCCACAATCATCTACGCCCTCTCAAGTGTCCTAGCGCACACATCTTTGGTCGGAATCGTCGCTGCTTTGCCTCTCAACGACCCAATCTTTCTGGAGCCCCTCTTTCCAAACATCGACCTATTCCTCTGTTCCTCTTGCTCAATCCTCGGCATACCCCTACTGAACCTTGCTCCCTGGGACCTGCTATACCCGTCTATCCTATGTGGGAACTGCTCGTCGTCGTTTCCAGCTTGCTACACCCTCCTCTTTGTTGAACACTACCATCTCTACTCATTATGTCCTCTGAGCAACCCTCCCATCGCATCAAAGCCCTTGATGGGGCCAACTATACCACCTGGAGCGTGGAGATGAAGGCCCTACTCCGTTCGAAAGGGCTCTGGAGACTGGTCAACGACAAGGAGAAGCGACCCACTACAGCTGGAGCTGATCAGGATGCCTGGGATGTCAAGCAGGACAGGGCAGCTGGTGAACTCATGCTCAACATCGCCCCAGAGCAGAGAGCGCACATTAGGAGCAATCAAGACGATCCTGCTGCTGCCTGGACCGCTTTGGAGAACCTGGAACTCGTTTTGTCGCCTATGATGAGTTATTCAGCATCAGGAAGCGTCCTGAAGAGTCTCTGACTGCTCTGACTGCTCGAGTGGAGGATTCCATTGCCAGGATCAAGGAGCTGCGCACTGCTGCCTTTACCTTGACCAATCTCGACGATGAACTCGCCTGCATGGCCATGATTCGTGCTCTGGGACCAGAATACTATCACTTCACTTCCTCTCTTGCCCTCCTCACTGATCTGGACAAGGACAAGGTGAAAGTTGCGTTCCAAACTGAAGAGATCAATCGTCGCCCTCGCTCTGATGGCTCTAATCCCATGCCAACGTCCTCAGTCCTCTCTGCCACTGGCTCTTCTTGCAGCTGTGACCCCAATTCTCCTTGATCCTTCTGTGAGAAGCCTGGTCATTGTCAGTGCAAGTGCTTCGCTCTTGGTCGTGCCAAAACTGCGTACAAGACATCGAAGGGAAAAGGAAGGGCCAATCAGCCTCAGAGAGCCTCGCCTGCTGCCACTTCTGCCCCAAATGCGCCCACACCTGTTGCTGCTGTTTGCCAATGTCGCCCAGAGCGCCCAGAGCACCACAGAACACGCAGGAAACGCAAGTCTTCGTTCCAGTGACCCCTCTATTCCCTCTCAGCACGCTGCTGACACCTCTCTTCGTCGCCACCATCACTGGCAACAATGCTGCGTTCTTGGATGGCACTACTGAGTCTATCGAGCAGCAAGCTAATCCTGCGACGACCTTACCACTCGATTGGTCCCTCTGGCATCGCAGACTCGCCCATCACAATCTAGCAGGTGTAAAATCGCTGTTGGATCGCAATCTAGTCACTGGATTGAAGCTGGATGCTAAGAATCTACCAGATCCGATCTGTGAGCCTTGCATCGCTGGCAAGATGCATGCCAATCCGTTCCCTACATCGACATCGCAGTCCTCGTGTCATCTGGAGCTTGTCCACAGCGATGTTGATCAAGTGGCCCATCCCTCCTTCTCTGGCTGTCGCTACTGGGTCACCTTCATCGATGATTACTCCAGATACCGCTTTGTTCTCCCCATCAAGCACAAGTCGGATGTCTTTGACGCGTTCAAGACATTCAAAGCCTTCGCTGAGAACCAGTCTGAGCGCAAGATCAAGACGCTTCGAGATGACAAGGGGGGTGAGTACATGAGCAACACTTTTGCAGACTTTACTACCCAGTGTGGCATTATGCGCCAGCATACTGTCAGGGCTCGCCCTCAGCAGAATGGTGTTGCAGAGAGAGCCAATAGGCTGCTCGATGAACGCATCACTGCCATGCTGAACGAGTCAGGCTTGTCTCCAGCCTTCTGGGGTGAAGCATTAGCTGCACTTGTGCATGTCTGGAATCGATGCCCCACTGATGCTGTGGACAATGCTACGCTGTATGAGCGATGGCATGGCGAGAAACCAGATGTGTCTCATCTCCGAGTCTGGGGTTGCACTGCCTATGTGCATGTGCAGGGTGCTCGACTCCCTCAGAGACAGAGGAACCCCCCAAGAGAGTGGTGGAAGCTCAGTCCAGCTCAGCTCATCGATGGTATGGATGAAGATGAGGATGAAGACGCAGATCTCGTCGCAGATGTCGCTCTGTCAGCTAAGGAGGCCCTGCCCAGGACTTATGCCGATGCAATGCGTCGAGATGATGCTGCTGAATGGAAGCAAGCTTCCCTCGAGGAGTTAGCTGCCCAGAGGAGCAATGGCACATGGATACTCGTCCCAAGACCCAAGGATCGCCCAGTCATCGGTTCTAGATGGGTATTTGCGAAGAAGTATCATGCTGATGGGTCCTTTGAGCGATACAAGGGACGCCTCGTCGCTCAGGGCTTCACCCAGCGTCCTGGATTCGAGTATCTCGAGGTTTTCGCTCCCACAGTGCGCCTTCCCACTCTTTGCATCGTTCTTGCGCTTGCTGCCATCCATGACATGCATCTCTGGTCTGTCGACATCTCCCATGCTTATCTGAACGGCGAGATCGACTGTGAAGTCTATATGGAGCAGCCTGAAGGTTTCGCTGAAGGTGACCCAAAGGAACTTGTGTGCTTGCTGAAGAAAGCGGTCTATGGCACCAAACAGGGTGGAAATCGCTGGAATCGCAAGATGCGCACTGTCCTCGAGTCCATGGGATTCACCCAGTCCTATTCTGATGCTGCTGTCTATGTCTTTGTCAAGGACGACGTCCGCATCATTCTCCCTGTCTTTGTTGATGACATGACCTTTGCTTCCAAATCCTTGGGCGCCATCAAGCAGGCTTTGGCAGATCTAGGCAAGCACTTCAAGGTCCGTGATTTGGGACCTACCAGCGAGATCCTGGGGATCAAGATCGATCGGAATAGCTCCAAGCGTTCGCTGACCATCTCCCAGCGCCAGTATTGCATCGATATGCTCGATCGCTTTCGGATGACCGATTGCAGGCCTGTCACCACTCCCATGGACCCAGGACTGTCGCTTTGTCAGGATCAAGCTGCTAAGACCGCTGAGGAGGTCGCTTTCATGCGCACTGTCCACTGTCTCCTATAGCGCTGCCATTGGTTCCCTACAGTATCTCTGCTGCACCACTCGCCCAGACATCACCTATTCTGTTGGCCAACTCGCCTCCTTCACCTCTAATCCTGGCATCGTCCATTGGAACGCCATCAAACACCTGCTTCGCTACATCAAGGGATCTTTGGATTATGGTATCACCTATTCAGCTGATCCTTTGTCCTCTTAGTCGTTCTCTGTGTTCTCTGATGCCAACCATGGCGGTTGTAAGGACACTGGACGGTCTACAGGTGCATATATTGTCAAGATTGGTACTGGTGCTGTGTCCTGGATGTCCAAGCATCAGCCCATCGTCGCTTTGTCCACCACTGAAGCAGAGTACATGGCTGCCTGCAAGGCTGGCAAGGAGATCGTCTGGTTGCGCAGGCTCATGCAGGAGATTGGATTTCCTGTGACTGTATCATCTGTGCTGCGCATTGACAACCAGTCTGCAATCCAGGTAGCTAAACATCCAGAGCATCATGGACGCATGAAGCAACTGGATATGCGTTGGTTCTGGTTGCGAGATGTGGTGGACAAAGGTATCATCTCCCCTACATTCATCTCGACTTCAGATATGCCTGCAGATCTGTTGACCAAGGCTTTGCCTCGAGTCAAGCAAGGTGCAGCGCTGCTGTGAGATGATGGGACTTGCTGGAACAGGGGAGAGCTAGATTGATTGGCAGAGTCGCGCAATCAGGGGGGAGTGTTAGTTTTGGTGATTTCGCACCTCATTGATACATCATTTCGCGTTCTAACCATGGCCATGTTGTTCTCCATGGCCACTTTACTTACCTACCGCTTTTCAGCTTCTCTTTAGCTTATTGTGGTGTCTCTACCCATACAAGACTTTACCTTTGCGCTTCCCAGCCCATTGTGGCTGAACTGTTTATTGTTGTTTACCTTAAGTGCAGCTGGAGTGCCACATTGTATCCTTTGGTTACTCACTGTGGACTCCAGCATCTTCCTGAGTCGATCCTCCAAGTGGCTAGTCCACTTCCATGAGCATTTTCGCTCTTCACAAAGGATAAGAAAATCAGACTGTTAGCCCAACCTATTCCTCAAGAGTTCAAGATAACCAGGAGTACTATTCCCTATGATCCCTTGCTTACTTTTATACCACCAGAAATGCCACTCCTGCACAAAAGTTTACTCAGGAGTGTATTGAAATGATCCTTGAAACTATGCATACAGAAGACTTTCTCACACCAGAGGAAATGCAGCTATTCATTTCGTTCCGATCATCGTCATCCATGCTTGATAAAGACGACGTATCTGCAGCCACAGGCTTCTCGGCGCTCGTTTTATCTTCTTGTACAGAATGAAGCTGCAATCACATGTGAAGATGAAAATAGAGGAATCTCAAAGAGGCCTACTTCAGCCCCTATAAAATACCTCATGTATCTCATGAACCTTGGCAGGAAAGAAACATCCCCATTCCTCCAGGATTGAGAGTGAAGGTAATTGAATTGCTCCACTTGAAGATCAAAGCTGGAGTATACAAACCCTATTAATCCCCTTACAGATCCAAATGGTGTTGCACTTGGAATGAAGCTAAGCAAAAGCTTTGTAAGTCCATGACCTACAACCCTTGAACAAGATCAGTATCAAGGAGTCCTCTATCCCTCCCAACCTAGATCAATTCATAGACCAGTACCTGGGAGGTAAGTAAGTGTTTTACAGTCTTAGACATATATTGGGGATTTGATGCCAGAAAGATGGATCAAGCTAGTTGCAATATGACAGCATTTCTTACACCCTTAGGAATGCTCAGGATGACATAATGACATTACCTACTGGATTCACAAATTCACCTTCTGAATTCCAGGAGTGTATGGTGTTTATATTCTAGGATGAAATCGTCAATCAAGTAATGAATTATTCATTGATGATGCACCTATTTGTGGACCTAGTACAACTTACCCAGATGTCGAAGGAATTCCTGAAGTCATGCCAAAGAGACCTGGTATCAGGAGATACATTTGGGATCATGCAGTAGACCTGGACACAATTCTACACTGCTTAATAGGAGCAAGTGGTACATTCTCAGATAAGAAAATTCAAATATGTAAGCCTAAGGTACAAATACTAGGGCAGACAACTGGAGTAACTGGCAGAGAGCCAGATAAAGACAAAGTTAGAGCTATTGTTGAATGGTCTGCTCCAGCTAATGCTAAAGAGGCAAGACAGTTTATGGGTCATGGAACTGTCCACATATGGATCCCCAACTATTCACAGACAACTTCCCATATTACTTGCACTTGGAAGAAAGGGAAAGAATTTCAATGGACTGAAGAGTGCCAGGAATCCTTTGACAAGCTCAAAGACCTCATTACTTCAGCTCCAGCATTATCAGCTAGTGACTACAAATGCAATAGACAAGTAATACTATCAGTAGACTCTAGTCACATGGGAGATGGGAGTTGGAATAATACTCTCCCAGCTAAATGAACATGGAAGAAAAAGACCATCAAGATATGGATCACTACCTTTCTACATGGTTGAATAAAACCATGGGAATAATGTTCAGAAGCTGTCCATAAAGTAAGACACAAAAGGCAGTGTCAGTCAGGTTGGTGTGAAACAACAGCATGTGGGGGATCAAACCTCAAGTCCAGTGCTGAGATCTGTGTAAGCAACTTCACATCAAAAGGAAGTCTCTGAGAGGAGGACTCATGGCCAGTTAGGAGTCACTTGAGCTCTGAGGAGACTGTGCCAGCCAATACTTACTTCCATGTACCAAGATGGATGAAAAAAGCAACATGACAGCAGAGCCATTTCCGGGGCATAATCTATCTTGATCACAGTGTATATCATATGTTGTGTAGCCGCATGTAGTTTATCTGTAACTTCAGGTGGAGGACTTTGTTGATGCTGTTGCCAACAAAGTGGACGGTATTGGTATTCTATTCTACACTTGAAAAAGTATGATCATCAGCATCATATTCTCGATTCAGCAGTCAGGACAAAAGGTGGTCATCTGATGAGGGATAGTCACTGAACATGTACCATGGCAATCCTAATTTAGTGAATGCTAGTCACTGGTAAGACCCTAAGTTATTCAAGCCAAATTGAGATCCATTCAGTCTATTGTATCACTTGATACTGATCGCTACAAGTGTACTGTCCTGGTTGCCATGATAATCTGTGAGTGAGATTATTGTGAGGTCTACTGGCATCACTTTATTTACCTACCGCTTTTCAGCTTCTCTTTAGCTTGTTGTGGTGTCTCTACCCATACAGAACTTTCACCTTTGCATATCCCAGTCTATTGTGGCTGATCTATTTATGGTTGTTTACCTTGAAGCGGAGTTACTCCCTGCCCCACATTGTATCCTTTGGTTACTCACTGTGGACTCCAGGTCAGTAGAACAACATTATGTTAAGAGTGAAAATGCTAATGGAAGCGGACTAGCCACTTGCAGGATCAACTCAGGATGACTCTGGAGTCCACAGTGAGTAACCAAGATGATATTGAGAGGGATAACAATGTTCTACTGACCTGGAGCAAGCACCACATTGTATCCTTTGGTTACTCACTGTGGACTCCAGAGTCGTCCTGAGTTGATCCTGCAAGTGGCTACTCCGCTTCCATTAGCATTTTCGCTCTTAACAGTTTCAGTGAATTCTCCATGTCAGCATTGGAAATGTCACTTACTTGGTCACAAAGGGGGAGAGAGATATGGGGTTAATTGTCCATATTGGCCATAACATGAGCATGGCGTTATGCATACTTGCAACACTGTACACCTGCTGCTTGCTTGCATTTTGTCTCACTCATGACTTTCTAAATAAATGCTTCTATTAAATGAATAGTAGTTGACATTCTTTCTACATTACTACAGGGCAAGGTGGTGTAGTGAGTGGCATAGTAACCTGCATAGGAATAGCCTAGCAGATGATAAAAAGAGAACAGACAAGTGTGGGAATTTTTGGGTTGTAAATAGCATCTGGTGATTTTGGCCATGTGATGTTCCCTTCCTGACACACCAGCATTTGATTGGTGCATACTCATTCAAAGAATGTGCAAAGTCAAAGATCAGCTTACCCTTCCCAGCAGAAATGCTGGAAGTAAGTCATGACCTGTATGCTCCTGTGAGAATATGAATGATGCTGTTGGGTTGAGTAAGCAACTTGCACACATGTCTGGAATTGTTAGTTTTGGTGATTTCGCACCTCATTGATACATCATTTCGCGTTCTAACCATGGCCATGTTGTTCTCCATGGCCACTTTACTTACCTACCACTTTTCAACTTCTCTTTGGCTTGTTGTGGTGTCTCTACCCATACAAGACTTTACCTTTGCGCTTCCAAGCCCATTGTGGCTGATCTGTTTATTGTTGTTTACCTTGAAGCGCAGTTACTCCCTGGAGCGCCACATTGTATCATTTGGTTACTCACTGTGGACTCCAGGTCAGTAGAACATTGTTATCTCTCTCAATATCATCTTGGTTACTCACTGTGGACTCCAGAGTCGTCCTGAGTTGATCCTGCAAGTGGCTAGTCCGCTTCCATTAGCATTTTCGCTCTTAACATGTTGGTTCCCAGAAGCACAGCCTGGTGAACAGTGGGCTGCAAACGGGCTTCTGAACAATCTCATAGACCATCTTGCAGTCTTTGATTCATTTGGTTAATTCATCAGAATGGAACAGCAGGTCGAAGTTTTATTTGATTCATTAGTAGCATGCTCATTTGAAATCATGAGAGTTTCCCAGTATTTCTCCAGTGGTGAGTACAAAGGATTTTGTGTAGTATATACTACATGAGTCATTAGTGAGTAATAACTCTGATCTTCAAGTCATAGGCATATTGGGTAAGATTGGCTACACTATAGAGCGGTATTCAGGGTTATAGGTGTGGGGTTTTGCGTCATCTCGCTTCATCATCCCTTCTCCTTCCCTCTCACTGGCTGCGTAGCAGCACGCATCTGCATGTCCTTTGTGTGCAGTGCATTCACACCAGTGTGTTATAGTGTGTGGTCTGACCTCAGCATTAGGTCCTGGTAGGTGCGTTTGTGTTCTGTTTCGTGTGTCCTCAGTCTTGGTGAGTCATGTGGTCGTTGTGTACACTCAATTACTGATGATTCATTCTTCTCAGCTTTGTCTTGTTGTTGCAAGATGTTGGGGACTGGTGGCGATGTCTGGGCTGTTTCTTTGGTATGTATTGGGGTGTTCCGGACCTTTTCGTGCTGTTCACTTTGTTAGTTTTGGTGATTTCGCACCTCATTTCGTGTTCTAACCATGGCCATGTTGTTCTCCATGGCCACTTTACTTACCTACCGCTTTTCAGCTTCTCTTTACCTTGTTGTGGTGTCTCTACCCATACAGAACTTTACCTTCGCTCATCCAGTCAATTGTGGCTGATCTGTTTATGGTTGTTTACTTGAAGCGCAGTTACTCCCTGGAGTGCCACATTGTATCCTTTGGTTACTCACTGTGGACTCCAGGTCAGTAGAACATTGTTCTCCCTCTCAATATCATCTTGGTTACTCACTGTGGACTCCAGAGTCGTCCTGAGTTGATCCTGCAAGTGGCTAGTCCGCTTCCATTAGCATTTTCGCTCTTAACAGGTTATGAGCCCCGCGCTCTAGCCATCATCGCACAAGATCAGCTCAGATCCACGCCTCAAAAACAATACCATTCGATTTCCCGTTGCCATATCCATCTGTGGACCGATTTTCGTGTTGATCCTTCGTTGGGATCACGAGTTATACCATTGGAAAGCATCTTGGCCTCATAGTGCGCTTCATCACATTTTGAGCCTATCATAACTCAACAACCACTGCTTCAATACCCCTCATTCCTGATTCCACAATCATCTACGGCTTCTCAAGTGTCCTAGCGCACACATCTTTGGTCGGAATCGTCGCTGCTTTGCCTCTCAACGAACCAATCTTTCTGGAGCCCCTCTTTCCAAACATCGAACTATTCTCCTGTTCCTGTCGCTCAATCCTCGACATACCCCTACTGAACCTTACTCCCTGGGACCTGCTATATCTGTCTATCCTATTTGCGAACTGCTCGTCGTCGTTTCCAGCTTGCTACACCCTCCTCTTCGTCGAACACTACCATCTCTACTCATTATGTCCTCTGAGCAACCCTCCCATCGCATCAAGGCCCTTGATGGGGCCAACTATACCACCTGGAGCGTGGAGATGAAGGCCCTACTCCGTTCGAAAGGGCTCTGGAGACTGGTCGACGACAAGGAGAAGCGACCTACTACAGCTGGGGCTGATCAGGATGCCTGGGATGTCAAGCAGGACAGGGCAGCTGGTGAACTCATGCTCAACATCGCCCCAGAGCAGAGAGCGCATATTAGGAGCAATCAAGACGATCCTGCTGCCGCCTGGACCGCTTTGGAGAACTTCTATATCCAGAAGAAGGCTGGAACTCGTTTTGTCGCCTATGATGAGTTCTTCAGCATCAGGAAGCGTCCTGAAGAGTCTCTAACTGCTCTGACTGCTCGAGTTGAGGATTCCATCGCCAGGATCAAGGAGCTGCGCACTGCTGCCTTCACCTTGACCAATCTGGACGATGAACTCGCCTGCATGGCCATGATTCGTGCTCTTGGACCAGAATACTATCACTTCACTTCCTCTCTTGCCCTCCTCACTGATCTGGACAAGGACAAGGTGAAAGTTGCGTTCCAAACTGAAGAGATCAATCGTCGCCCTCGCTCTGATGGCTCCAATCCCATGCCGACGTCCTCAGTCCTCTCTGCCACAGGCTCTTCTTGCAGCTGCGACCCCAATTCTCCTTGTTCCTTCTGTGAGAAGCCTGGTCATTGTCAGTGCAAGTGCTTCGCCCTTGGTCGTGCCAAAACTGCGTACAAGACATCGAAAGGAAAAGGAAGGTCCAATCAACCTCAGAGAGCCTCGCCTGCATCCACTTCCGCCCCAAATGCGCCCACACCTGTTGCTGCTGTTGCCAATGTCGCCCAGAGCGCCCAGAGCACCACAGAACACGCAGGAAACGCAAGTCTTCGTTCCAGTGACCCCCCTATTCCCTCTCAGCACGCTGCTGACGCTGCTTGGAATGCAGACTCCGGTGCCACTTCTCATATGACACCTCATCGCCATTGGCTGCGCAACTATACCCCTTATCGCGTGCCTATCACCTTGGCGAACAACACAACAGTCTATTCAGCTGGTGTTGGGTCTGTGGTGTTCCACCCAGTAATAGAAGGAAAGGTTGCTAGAGCGGTCGAGTTCTCTCGAGTACTGCATGTTCCAGACCTTCGAAATAATCTCCTCTCTGTCCTGTATCTCACTCGTCACTCTGGCCTCGTTGTCAGTATCAATGATACCCATATGGTCTTCTCCCAGCGTTCTGGGACACCTCTCTTCGTCGCCACCATCACTGGCAACAATACTGCGTTCTTGGATGGCACTACTGAGTCTATCGAGCAGCAAGCTAATCCTGCGACGACCTTACCACTCGATTGGTCTCTCTGGCATCGCAGACTGGCCCATCACAATCTAGCAGGTGTCAAATCGCTCTTGGATCGCAATCTAGTCACTGGACTGAAGCTGGATGCTAAGGATCTACCAGATCCGATCTGTGAGCCTTGCATCGCTGGCAAGATGCATGCCAATCCATTCCCTACATCGACATCGCAGTCCTCGCGTCCTCTGGAGCTCGTCCACAGCGATGTTCATCAAGTGGCCCATCCCTCCTTCTCTGGCTGTCGCTACTGGGTCACCTTCATCGATGATTACTCCAGATACCGCTTTGTTCTCCCCATCAAGCACAAATCGGGCGTCTTCGATGCGTTCAAGACATTCAAAGCCTTCGCTGAGAACCAGTCTGAGCGCAAGATCAAGACGCTTCGAGATGACAAAGGGGGTGAGTACATGAGCAACGCTTTTGCAGACTTTACTACCCAGTGTGGCATTATGCGCCAGCATACTGTCAGGGCTCGCCCTCAGCAGAATGGTGTTGCAGAGAGAGCCAATAGGCTGCTCGATGAACGCATCACTGCCATGCTGAACGAGTCAGGCTTGTCTCCAGCCTTCTGGGGTGAAGCATTAGCTGCGCTTGTGCATGTCTGGAATCGATGCCCCACTGATGCTGTGGACAATGCTACGCCTTATGAGCGATGGCATGGCAAGAAACCAGATGTGTCACACCTCCGAGTCTGGGGGTGCACTGCCTATGTGCATGTGCAGAAGGACAAGCGACCAGGGTTTGGCTCTCATGCTGAGAAATGCATCTTCATCGGTTATCCAGATGGTTACAAAGCTTGGAAGTTCTATAACCCAGCTACCAAGCGCACTATTGTTTCAGAACGTGCAGATTTCGATGAGAGACACTTCTTGGCTCGTTCCCCATCCTCTGGTGCACCATCTGCGACCAAGGACACCTCTTATCAACCCCCTACTCTCTTTGATCCAGACGAGCCTGAGGCGCCGCAGATATCAGTTCCTGGGGGTGGTTTGCCTGTTCAGCTTGTTCCTGCTCCTGCTCTACCTCAGACTCCTGCCCCTTCGCCTCCACCTTCACCAGTCATTCCACCAGCTGCGCCTAGTCCAGTTGGGATTGGTGCTCGGCTCCCTCAGAGACAGAGGAACCCCCCAAGAGAATGGTGGAAGCTCAGTCCAGCTCAGCTCATCGATGGTATGGATGAAGATGAGGATGAAGATGCAGATCTCGTCGCAGATGTCGCTCTGTCAGCTAAGGAAGCGCTGCCCAGGACTTATGCCGATGCAATGCGTCGAGATGATGCTGCTGAATGGAAGCAAGCTTCCCTCGAGGAGTTAGCTGCCCAAAGGAGCAATGGCACATGGATACTCGTTCCAAGGCCCAAGGATCGCCCAGTCATCGGTTCTAGATGGGTATTTGCGAAGAAGTATCATGCTGATGGGTCCTTTGAGCGATACAAGGGACGCCTTGTCGCCCAGGGCTTCACCCAGCGTCCTGGATTCGAGTATCTCGAGGTTTTCGCTCCCACAGTGCGCCTTCCCACTCTTCGCATCGTGCTTGCCCTTGCTGCCATCCATGACATGCATCTCTGGTCTGTCGACATCTCCCATGCTTATCTGAACGGCGAGATCGACTGTGAAGTCTATATGGAGCAGCCTGAAGGTTTCGCTGAAGGTGACCCAAAGGAACTTGTGTGCTTGCTGAAGAAAGCGGTCTATGGCACCAAACAGGGTGGAAATCGCTGGAATCGCAAGATGCGCACTGTCCTCGAGTCCATTGGATTCACCCAGTCGTATTCTGATGCTGCAGTCTATGTGTTTGTCAAGGACGACGTCCGCATCATTCTCCCTGTCTTTGTTGATGACATGACCTTTGCTTCCAAATCCTTGGGTGCCATCAAGCAGGCTTTGGCAGATCTAGGCAAGCACTTCAAGGTCCGTGATTTGGGGCCTACCAGCGAGATCCTGGGGATCAAGATCGATCGGAATCGCTCCAAGCGTTCTCTGACCATCTCCCAGCGCCAGTATTGCATCGATATGCTCGATCGCTTTGGGATGACCGATTGCAGGCCTGTCACCACTCCCATGGACCCAGGACTGTCGCTTTGTCAGGATCAAGCTGCTAAGACCGCTGAGGAGGTCGCTTTCATGCGAACTGTCTCCTATAGCGCTGCCATTGGTTCCCTACAGTATCTCTGCTGCACCACTCGCCCAGACATCGCCTATTCTGTTGGCCAACTCGCCTCCTTCACCTCTAATCCTGGCATGGTCCATTGGAACGCCATCAAACACTTGCTTCGCTACATCAAGGGATCTTTGGATTATGGTATCACCTATTCACCTGATCCTTCATCCTCTGAGTCGTTCTCTGTGTTCTCTGATGCCAACCATGGCGGTTGTAAGGACACTGGACGCTCTACAGGTGCATATGTGGTCATGATTGGTACTGGTGCTGTGTCCTGGATGTCCAAGCGTCAGCCCATCGTCGCTTTGTCCACCACTGAAGCAGAGTACATGGCTGCCTGCGAGGCTGGCAAGGAGATCGTCTGGTTGCGCAGGCTTATGCAGGAGATTGGATTTCCTGTGACTGTATCATCTGTGCTGCGCATTGACAACCAGTCTGCAATCCAGGTAGCCAAGCATCCAGAGCATCATGGACGCATGAAGCAACTGGATATGCGTTGGTTCTGGCTGCGAGATGTGGTGGACAAAGGTATCATCTCCCCTACATTCATCTCGACTGCAGACATGCCTGCAGACCTGTTGACCAAGGCCTTGCCTCGAGTCAAGGTGCAGCGCTTCTGTGAGATGATGGGACTTGCTGGAACAAAGGGGGAGCTAGATTGATTGGCAGAGTCGCGCAATCAGGGGGGAGTGTTAGTTTTGGTGATTTCGCACCTCATTTCGTGTTCTAACCATGGCCATGTTGTTCTCCATGGCCACTTTACTTACCTACCGCTTTTCAGCTTCTCTTTACCTTGTTGTGGTGTCTCTACCCATACAGAACTTTACCTTCGCTCATCCAGTCAATTGTGGCTGATCTGTTTATGGTTGTTTACTTGAAGCGCAGTTACTCCCTGGAGTGCCACATTGTATCCTTTGGTTACTCACTGTGGACTCCAGGTCAGTAGAACATTGTTCTCCCTCTCAATATCATCTTGGTTACTCACTGTGGACTCCAGAGTCGTCCTGAGTTGATCCTGCAAGTGGCTAGTCCGCTTCCATTAGCATTTTCGCTCTTAACACACTTATCTGTTCCTGTCATTCAGACCAGAATTTCTGTGCTGGGGGCACAGATACCCCGTCCATTACTTGCTTTTGTCGCTCGTCAGTATCCTTGGTAGTATGCTCGGCAGCATACACTCTCATTTGGTGTGGGTAGATGGTTATTTCATCATTTCACGTGTAATCTGAGTCAGAATAGCTACTGACTAGGTGTCCATCATAGTGGTAGTTGTCTCCCTCATCATCATCATCATCATCATCCAAGCAGTCTCTCATATCAGGGGCACTACATAGTATGCTGATCCGTGTTTGTGGTAAGTGGTATCTACGGTCACGAGGTATGACTGATGAGGAATTCTAGGTCTTGCCTGTTCAAAGGCCTCTACAGTAATCTTTGTAGTGGTTCAGTTGAGTTAGGTAGACAAATTAGTCTGTCACTGTTTCATGTTAGTAATCCCTTCTCAATGATACTCCTGAGCTCGGGACAGTGATTAGTTGTGTGACTATTAGAAGTACATTCCTTGCAAGCTGAGCTGGGAATGTGTGATTGATTATCTTGATTCCTCAGAAGTGCGAAGCGAGTGGATGGAGAACATATCCAAGTTTGCATTGCTAGAGCTGCAGACCAAGGATTGGTGGAGAATGCAGGATAGATGGGGTGCAGGAGAGATAAGAGATAATTGAGTGTCAAAGTAAGCCATAATATAGTAGACTGTGCAGGGGCTGGGAAAGGGGTGAAGGAATAGGGTGTTGGGGATGTGATGGGCACAGGGTGAAAGGAGAAGTAGCACCCCTGAAATGACAGTGGGGCATGTGCACACATAATTGCTGTGCAGGGATTAGCTGGCCAGTGATGACAATGGTGACAGCCATGCTCACCAGTTTGTGTCCCGATTTCCTTTATTGAGCTGAGATCATCATCTAGATAGAGCTCCCATAGATATTTAGCATATCCTGTAAATATCTAACTTATGCACCTGCTATGATAAATCTTAGCTTAACTGATGATACAATGGAGTGAAGAGATAGATGAGATTGAAGTTTTATTTGGCTAACTACGCTTATGACATAAGCTCAGGCAATCAGTAGACACATTGTTAGCTCAAGGAAAAGCAAACAATAGCAACACAAGTGTATAAAATGATAATGTGAAGATGTCCAGATTTGTATGCAAGTTGCTGCAGCAGATCCCCTGGTAGTTCACCCACTCAATAGTGAATAAAGTAGAGGACTTGATGGAAGAGGAGAAGTGTGAGGAGACAGTGGAGAAGTTGACCAGGTGGAGAGCAAGTTGCAAAACTGTGTCTAATAATTCCTTCAGCTGCCACTTTTCCCAGCCATTAGGCCCTGGGCATGAATGATGGTTACCCTGGGCAAGAATGCATTGGAGATCTTGTAAGGTCATCGGTCTTGGTCAAACAAATGGTTTGGCCCACATGCGCTCAGCCACAGCTGCCACAGAAGGGGTGGTTAGTTAAGGTTTATGCTGAGGTATACATTCTTGTCAAGTGAAAAGCCCCTTGAAATATTGAGCAGCAAGGTGATGAATATCTGTAGGAGAGCCACAAAGGTTAGCAGGGTCTTGAGCTGAATGCAACATGACTGGTAGTCCCAAGAAATCAGATTGTGAATACAAGTGTTTTGAGGAACCCTAGTATCACCACAATCTGGGCTCGGGATAACTGAGAGAAGTGGTAAGTAAGTTCATCCTTCTCTGCATGATAGTGAAGCTTTGCAAATGATCAGTGAGTAAGGGTAAGAAAGAATAAGAAGTCAGGGAGGAGAAGAAGGCAAACTGTGAGGGAGGTTTTGTATGATTCAGAATATTAAGCTGCCCAGGAGTACATTGCGAGGGATTGTAGCCTGAAAGGATATGGTTGAGTGTCGCAATGCACTGGGAGGCAAATCTGATGATTGGTGATTTTGTGAGGTGAGGAACTATTGAATCATAAATGATCAGATAAAACCTGCTGCAAGCAATCAGTAACTGTCTGATGCAGTGAATCAAACTGTAGGTTGGTAGAGAAAGGAGGTGTGTGAGTAACACTGCTCTTCTAACAGTTGATCAACTGTGGCACAAAGGCAGGCAGGCGATAGGCATCACCCTTTCTAAGGAAAAGGAATGATGAGGGGGGACATCAGGCACAAAACCCTCAGAATGGTGAAGGTCAGGCCCATGCTAAAATGGGTCAATGGTCAGTGGCACCAATAAATGGAGAAGTGACGACAGTAATATCACCCATCACGATTCTGTCATGGGAATGAATAGCATGGTCAATGATGCTATGGCCCCCATGGGCAGATGTAGTATAGCTCACAGAGGCATCCTGATCATATAATGCAAACCAAAGGTTATGGCCTTGAAGCATGGAGGAGAGCCACAAGAATGAAAATAGAGAGTGTTTGATGACTCGGCACGAGATATGGTGGTGTTGCAGTTACCGACAACACTCCACGATGCAGGAGCAGCAGCACACAAAGTAAGAATATGTGACCAGAAAGAATCTGCTGTCTCTGGATCCTGAGCATAGACAGCAGTCAATCTGTGGGGTAGGGTAGAGACTGTGGTAGTGGGAATAAGTGAGTCCAAAACAATAACATGGCCATCAAGCTCTTGAGGTGTGGGAACACGCTGAACTGGGATTGACTGTTAAATACCAACAATGACCCCATTTTGCACCATATCCTTGAGTGGTCAGTACCCCAAAGCCCTCCAAGTGTTATACTCAGGAGTGAAAACATAAGGTGCACATGAGGGTGTAATGATGTACAAGCACTTGAAATTGAATGACACGATGTCATGTATACCATTGGTATTAAGAGAGAAAGTAGAGAAGGGGTTATTATTTATGTGTGGAAACCAGTGACAAATGACATAGCAGAAACAGCAACAGATACAAGGGTGGCAAATGAATCAAAGAACACATTAGAGAAAGGAAAGTAAATTCACAAGCAGAGGAGAAGAAGCCAAATCCTTTATGAAGTAGCACAAACAGAGGAGAAAAAATGGGCATGAGGAGAATGGAAGGAACCTGAGATGCAAGACCCAAACATACAAATAACAGTGGAGGCAGTAAACAAAACTACCATACTCTGCACTTTGAATCCCCTATGCCATATCCTGATATCGGGGGAGGTGAGACAACCAGAAGGCAGAGTACTACGAGGGTGTGCAGAATGCTCCATTGTGAAGCAAATCACACCTTAATGTTCAGCAATGATCTGGGTGGTGTCATTGATGCGAGCATTGAGTGCTGCCCAGTGGGATTTAACATCAAGGAAAGTTCTGTCATGTTGCAGTCCTACTGGAGGTTGAGAGAACTAAGCCAGTTGAACATGGCGAGTGAAGCAGAGAGGGCAGAGGTTGGTACACTTGACCTGGATATGGATGAGCATAGCCTTAAAAGATGGGTTCAAGTGTTCAAGAGATAAGTGCACACTCAGTGGTAGTATAGAGTCCAAAGAAGAATGTTCCACTCAACAGTGGGAACAACTGGTCAAGGAGTCAAGAGGCTGGTCTAAGGCTAGGAATGAGACTTAGAGACGAAGACAATTGAGATACAATTCAAGGTGATCTAAGCTGAGCTACAAGAGTAGGATAGCTAGGGCATATAGATTCAAGTACAATGTTTAGGGTGAACTTGAGAGAGACATGAGGGCAGGCAAAGAATGTGAGAAGTGGAAGGTTATAGAACATTATGGAAAGTGAGGGAAGTATTGCTGATGAAGCAAGTGGAGTAGTTACAGAATGTGGGTGAGTCAGCGAGGAAAAGAATGTCCAAGGATGAGAGTCGAACACTTGAGTACAAGTAAGAAAGGAAGAAAAGAGCAAATCGTAACAGAGATGGCCTGAGTAGAAAGGTGGCACTGTTGAGGAAGCTCGTCGAGGGCAGAGTGAAACTTTTGAAGAATAGCATGGAAGGAATTCATGGTGGAGACTCCTTGTTGGCAGACACTTCCAGGCACTTCCCATAACATCTTCAGCTCACTTAAAGGAACATCTTGGGAGGGAAAGGATGTCAGGTAGGCAGGGTTTGTAGGGATACTAGCAGTATTGACCAAATAAAGAAGATAGGGATCAGAGATGACGAAAAGGCGAGAAAATGCCAAGCTGGCTTCCTTGAAGACCTCCAGAGGGTCATAGAGGGTATCACCCAAGAGAAAAGCCACAGTACATGTCATCATTCAACTCCATACAACTATGTGCAAGGATGTTATCACCATACTTCCTATTAAAATATTGGTCAAGTAGATGGTGAACATCACTATTAAATCTCCTGAAGCCCAGTAATAGCTATCTCCAACCCTTAAATAGGCTGAATGTAGCAGTCTATTAATGATTTGAGGGCAATAGATCAACCTCATCAATTCCATGAAAATAAATCCTTCAGGCCCGGTCAGGCCCATTATTGACCTTCCAGGTAGCATGAATGTCCTCAATATGGCACAAAATCTCCTGAATGTGATCCAACCAATCAGGGCAAGGCTGTCCAGAAGCTTGTACAGGGATGAAAAGGAAAATGTAGTTGATGGGGGTACAAGAATCAAGAAGTGTGATAGATAGGGGCAGGAGGTTATCAACAGGGTGACTTGATCATAGTCGTGAATTATACAGTGCCCTTTCTCACCACCTCCTCTGCTCTTTTTGTTGCTTCTTTCACTCTCCTTTCCTTCTTTTCAGCCCTGCAGTTCTCAGCCTTTCTCCTTGCCACCACCTCTGCCTCCTTCCTCGCCACTTCCTCCCTTCGCCGCCACCGCTTGAACGCCTTCCTGGAAATCCTTTCTCCATCCTCATCTTCTTTGTCACTCTTCCAGAGCTCCTCATGTGTCCAAGTGGTCAGGTCCTTGGGCAATGAGTCAACACACTGTGTAGAATTTTTATCCACCTTCACGCTTAGTTTAAATCTCCGTCCTTTCCTTTCAATATAACCCACTTCCAGCATTTATCGATTGGTTTTTCCACCCATGTACAGATCAGCCACATCTGGCCACAAAGTCCGATGCTTCCAGTCATTCCGGCTCTCCAGTGAAAAATTGTTTAATGATGTTCCATCTCTTCGATCAATCTCCTGAACTCCCAATCCATCACTCTTACTATTTGTTTCATCTATGGTATGGTTGCGTTCTAAGCTAACTTGTGCCCAACCATGATTGTTAGGGACACCAGACGAAATCCACAGCCAATACTGATGCCCAGAAACATGGAGTAAAGAGCAGAGGGGAGGAGCTAAATTCTACTATGGGGCTATGTGTGACCGGAGCATACATTCGAAGGGGAGAAAAAGACAAACATCGAGTGCACAAACATGCCAATGAACCTGAGAGCAGAGCAGAGACATATATGGACAAGACCACAGCCGTGATGACATCAGCCAGTTAGTTAGATTAGTGGAATTCAGATCTAACACTTACCAGGCACTGTTTCCAAGTCTGGTAGTTGTTCTGTTGGTTCCGAGTGCGGAGCTTTGATCATGCGGTTGCTGTCACATTTATTTGGTGCCATTTCTCCTCATTTCCCATAGTATGCTGTTGTTATATATCAATTATCACCGTCATTTTGACTCCTACATTCGTCCCATCCACTTCCACATCAATCTTCCCCCACTGTCTTCACATCATCAGAGTCCAGCACAAATTCCTTCTTTTCTCTTCCCACTTATATTTTCATGTACATATAAAATAGCTTAGTGGCGCTGTTATATTCAAATTGAATTTGCTGGGGACCACAACCTGCTGACCGGGGTGAAAAAAAAGTAGTGTATGGTAGATTTCTGTACAGGTCAAACTCTTGGCCTCACTCATTATCAGATTCCAATAGTGCGTCCGATTGACATGTATGAATCAATTATCACAGCTGATTGATCAGATTGACGCTAATTAGTGGTCAATTTACAAAAAAAGACTTGTTTAGTTTATACAAACCAACTCTCTGCCTGATCATGCAGTCCATGTAGACCATTCTCACGCAGCAAGTATGACAGGTGAGGTTGGTTTCTGTACCACTACATGAAAATAACAACATTGAACCATAAACCATACAGTCTCAACGGTTCCGCGTTCCGATGGTGGAACCCCATTCTGGAATCACTTCCGGGCTTTGTTATGCACTTCCAGTATTGGAACGCACAGAAGCAATGGAAGTACTATCAACCATTCACTTAGGGTTAGCTTCGTTTTTTTGACACCAACCCTTATGTTCTTCAGGTCAGTTGCCCTTATTTCACTGAAGCTGAGTATTAGGAAACTTCTGTATTTTGTCACTAGGTAAATGTCGCACCTCGTGATCATGGGAACTTGTGCTGACACTTTGGTTGCTGATGATCTCTAACCATGTCCAACTTGGAAATCTGTTACCAGATTGACAAATGATGACAGTTCCAACAGTTCCGAGTTCCGGTCTCGGAGACCCTTCTGGAATATTCTTGTGCTCTTGGAAAAATCGGAACCACTTCCAGAACTTCCTCGGAAGAAAATCAATAATGAGTTCATGTTCATCGACCTTGACTGGTCTGGACGGTTTGGGATGGCACAATACCCAGCTTGCATCAACACTTCGACCATCAAACGGCCGCTGAATGTTATCAGCGGGGGGCTTATCACACAGAGTGATGACCACTTTATGCTCGACTCGATAAGTAAATAATATGTTCGAGCACCATAGAAAAATTATATTGTGAGAAGAGCTCGCTTGCAAAATCTGGCCAAAGAGTGATTTCGATTAGGGCAGAACATTACCTCAGAATCAGAGCCAATGTTCCAATGTTCCAATATGTGTCACTTGGGTTGCAGTCATGCAAGTGTGCAGTCTGGTAAGAATATCAGTTAGGGATAGATTATAATAACTATTTCCTGATGTAAAAACGGTAGGTAGAGAACCACTTGGTTCCAAGAGTTCCCAAGTCCGATATTGGAACCACAATTCTGGAATCCTTATAGTAATAGATGAGTCTTAAAGAGAAGGAAAATCTTAAGTGAATATCAGGGGTGCAGGAAAAGTCTGGAAGTGGTACCGGTATTGAGCGTAACTGACCGGAAACTCAAAAGGAAACACCAGAAGTGTAGGGAAAGCACCAGATCTATCCATCTAACAATCATAATCTCCAAAATCCATGGTCTATTTGGAGGAGAGCACAACCTGCTGACAGGTGAGTCCAACCAGAGTGCAACATTATGCAGTCCGAGTAACCTAGAAGAGTGAGGACTTGCATTATCAATATACTCATCCCCGCTTTCATCACCAACCTTGCGCTTTATAGAGGTATGCCATGACTTTTCGCGACCATATGCAGTGTTCCATATTCCATCAGCAAGGTTCAGATGAATCCTAGACCATTGGATAGGGTGCTGGAGCGCAGATCACTTCTGGATGGAACATAGCTGATCAGAAGCTGGTCCATAGAGCTGTTTTTAGTTGAATTCCTATCTAACCTACACCATCTGTTGGCACCCCCTGCCCTCTCTTGAATCATAGGTGACTATACTCCTTGTGGCCCATCCTAGGCACCCCTCTTTTATTTTCTGTACAAGAGACAGAACTCCACAACCCATGGGTCCTTTACAGGTTGAGAGAGGATCCTCAAATGGGGCATTTGCCCTTAGGCAGTAGCCTCAACCTCAAATTGAGCAATATGCTACCGGAACCACCAGAGCTATCCCAGATCGCAAGGGCAATAAATGTCCACTGCAACTTCAAGAAAAAATCAAATGTTGTGAACAAAGAAAAAATTCAAGTCAGCATACTTGATCAATGACAAGGATGACAATATCTAGGTCATCCCTACAAAGGATTCCCACCTCCAAGGCAAAGGTAAAGTGGACTTGCTAGCTCCACCAGAAACATTGGAAGCATCTGCTTTCAAGGTGTGCCATAGCGTTTGTGAGCCCTTGAGAATTACCGATCTTTCTCACAGAGTGAAGTATGCAAAAGCAGTCTTTATGAATCCCCATGGAACATGAAGAAGCTGAAGAATGATCAACATAAGTGGGATGCTTGTGTTGAAGCAAAATCCCCTTGCCAGGTCAAAGGTAAGTCAGCTATGCTTTTGTTGCATTGTGTATTGGCTAAAGATTCACTTAGCGCTTCCTTCCATTCACCATATACAAGGACAGGCTGCTGGATCCCAGAAGGTCACTCCTCACGAGAACAGTGACATCAAGGTGCTCATCATCACCAAGCTGCAGAAGAGCATCAGGGACATAGAGAAAACTCAAGATGCATCTGGAGAGAAGAGAAAGAAGCTCTTGTCTTGAATTTCTGATCTGGAAATACAGATTTCCAAGAATTGATGCAATCACCATAAAATTATCATTATGCAACATTTTATTTTACTTCCATAAGTCTTTTTTCATGTGTACTTCATAAACCAGACAATTAAAGCCTTTTGACTGCATTGTCACATTCAAAATCAAATATATGAAGAAACAATAAGTCTGCAGTTAGAATAGATATTTTACCATTTCACTGTGCTGGATCTCATTTGGAGGCTAACTCCAAAGACCACATTCAAGATGTTCCTAGACAATGTTCCAGTTGTTCCAGTCCTTCTGACTCTCCAGTGTACGATAAGTGATATCATTAGAAATGTTCCATGTTTTTGATTGTTCGCCTGCACTCCCTCTCAAAATTACTATCATAGAAGGCAGTTTCAACACTAGAACATTTATTATCAAATTGATGTACCAGACTTTTTTTTTTTTTTGGCAGAAAATGCAATGTGTCCCGACTCTACAATTTTTTTTCTGAGTGGCTTCTTGTGCATACAATAATTCTGCATGCCAGAGTCTGTTTTCGTTCTTGAGTTATATCTAAATACCTAATAATGTGAGTTGGTAGAACTCCCATGTTGGGTTTGTCTAAGTTCCAATAGTTACAGAGGTCTCACCACAGGTACGCACTTTCGTTGGCTCCGATGACAGTTCCGGAGGTAGAAAGTCAAAAAAGAAAAATCATCATTGAATGGTTCAAACTTCAAACTTTGAATAAATTGATAATTATAACAATTTTTCATATTTCCGTGCTGCACTTAGGATCTATAAATTTGAACCAGTAAACTTGAAGCGAAGGTGGGCGGACGTCACGTGATGAGTGACGCGGTGGGAAGGTGTGCAGATGTCACATGATGAGTGACGCAGTGTTATTTAAGTGGCATCACGCGCACACCAAACTCCTTTTCACCATTATCTCAATCATTCAACATATGGAATCCATCCTTGAACACTGTAGATCCAACTGCACGTCTTCTTGGGTAGAAAACCCAGATGTTGGTGGTGGAGCAGCAAAACTCTACCTGCTGAACGGTGGCACGTGGCCACCAATGCCTGCAGTCGGAGACTTCGCGTACAATTTGGAAGATTCGACCGTGCATGTCTATGACAAAGAAGTTTGGAAGAAGTTCACTATCCAAGACTTCACATCTACACTATGGAATCCAACAGGAAACAGGTCGATTGTGTATTTCACCCACCGGGAACTACCTTTCTGGATGTGTCTGGATGAAGACGACTATGACACATGCGAGTTCAGCATGGTGGACGCCCTTATTCAAGGATTTATACAATGCTTTGACCCCGCCAAGACTCATGTTTCCATTTCTGAGCGGCCAAGTGTTCCTTGGCATCTATCCTTGTCAGTAGTGGGCTCAGCATTTTTCTACAGAAAGAAGAAGAGAAGCTGGGGCTGGGGCTGAAGCTGAAGATGGGACAGAAGAGGATGTGAAAGCACGGTGGGAATGGGATGATGCCCCATGCAAAAGTAAGTGTTGACATGTTTATCTATACAGTACTGTGGACTGAGCGTGACAACAGAACATCCACGTCTCGCAGAAGACTTGACTTGCAGGAAGGGGGATAGGAGTTTGGTACGTATGATGTTCCTGCGTATTCAAATATACGTCTGAATTTGGAACACAGTCAAGATTCATTGATTCCTCGGTCGGATTTCCAGAAGACACTCCAAGGATCAGGTGGCAGGGAGGATACACCACATACTTGCCATTTGCTGGGATGGGAACAAAGCAGGTAGGACACATATACACACAAGTACTAAATCCTTACACACATTGCAGGATGTGGAAACGATGCTTGTCAAGGAACTCGCAAGCGGTTGGTCCCTCGAGGGTTCCAACTCCGGATCGGAACCTTATGGTTCCAGTCCCGATGCTTTACAGGTTGGTGAATTGGTTGTAGAGATCGAGCTCGACTGCGTCCTGTGAACTCCAGGTGGTGAAGATGCTGACACGGTCAACACTGCGTGGACCTCGCTTATAGATAGAATAAGGCATTACATATCTCAATCCACGTTGGTTGTCATACGAAGTTGGACTCTGCCACTCCGTGTCCAATTCTCCAAGGTGTCAATGAGTCATCAATTCAGAGACCTGGGAATCAGATGTCAGTGGGCTGATGGGTGCATCATCACCACAAATAGAGATGTTGAGGAAGGCAAGGAAGATATATACCACAAGATTACGAGCATGTCAGAATTCATCGAGAAGGTTGAGGACCCCAAAATATGTGGAAGCTTCCTCGATGGAAAAGACATGAACACAGGAACTCCAGGTGGGCAAAGTCTCTGCTCGACTCGATGATCACATGGGAACACACCATGCACCTCTGGTTCCTCGAGCAGGCACTGCCCAAGGTCATCCATTCCGGAACCTGGACCTCACAGGGGTGGAGGCTGGTGAGCCATCCCGGTTATATTACCTTGCCCCACCATGACTGCTGTGGAATGGGGACCTACGTGATCGGAAATGCAGGCGCCAAGATTTGGGCAGTCATGCGTCCGAAATGCGACATCTGCCCAAGTTCTTTGAAGGGGCTTAAGAACCACCTTGCGATAGCAGCAGAGATCGACAAGGAAGGTGTGTTCTCCGAGATGGACATCGCTACCATCTGCCTCGAGGAAGGTGACATGATGTAAGTTCTCCACATCAACTTGATAGATTCTATCTGACCATCATTCTGCAGGTTTCAACCGCCGGGAGTTCTGCACTCTGTATATACCCTGGTTCCGTCAATCTTCAGCGGTGGTTATTTCTACAGTTACGATACTATGCACCTAACTCGAGCAGTTCTTTCAATGAGGACCATGGATCAGCAAGGCTCACGAACGAACGACCATCGTACTGGATTTCTCTGGACTTTGTGCTGGATGGTCATCGCCCTTCGGTACCGATTGGAACCACGTAAGTCATGGCCCCTGTAGCCAATTAAACCATGACTGACAGCATATATAATAGGTGAGGTCGGAAAATGGAGTCTAATCAGCCTTTTGTTGATAATCCTGGAATGTATGAATCCGGAGAAAACTACCTCCAAGCTGAAGAACACATTGGCTGATGAAGAGTGAGGGGAATTGGTGTTTGCGGCCAAGTGTGCGCAAAGCATACTCCAATGGATGGGTCTTACCCAGGAGAAGGCTAAGACATTTGTAGAAAGCCAGGGAGCTTACTACCTGCCTGGAGAGGAAACAGTAGATATCTCAGAGTTCAATGAACACCAACACTCAATACTTCCAGGAATGAACGGTATCTTTTAGTGATTATAATATATCTCATCCATACTTCCTGTAGCGTACTATATAACATGGAACCACACTTGTATTTGTATTTCTGCATCAATTTACAGATAAGGTGACAAAAGACAACAGTTCTGACCATTCCATGTTCTGACCTCAGAACGTCCGGGAGGTCCGGAAGCATAACAACCTGTTCACTTAAATCTAATAGATGGTTCTTCAAGTAAATATTGTGGAAAACACAATACAACTAAACATCCAATAGCATATATATTCTGCACCTCGATTACAAGCACCTCAGTCATTCATGCACATCTTTGGCAGCAGCTGAGGTGAGTTACCTTTACTTGATTTTCATCACTAATAAAGTATTGAGAAATTGCTGCTCTCTCAGATCTCTCTCATATTTTGTTATAAGGTGTCTACATGAATCACTTGGCTTGTGAGTTTGCGCAATCTTGGGTGTTTTTTACCAACATGACTCCTACCCTGCTTCCAACAATTCTCACAATGGAAGTCTACTTTTCCGTTGTGAAATTGAGTATAATCCCTCTGGAAGCCTTGGATTCTGGTTAAGGAAGTGGTTCTGCTCCGGTACTAACATGGTCTAATATGATTCAAATTGTTCAAGAACTTGTACCTGGTTAGGTCCCACGATGAATATTTGGTCTTGTTTCACATATTCATTCCATTTACAACGAGGGATCACGGGAACCTGATACGTCAGATTTCTCCCATTTCTGTGCACATCTTGCATAGTTGCTATTCTTTTCTTTAGAATTATGTATAACCTTGATATCACTTACCTATAAACTTTGAGCATTAGTTATATGACTCTCTTCCCAACTATCTGATGGTTCCAGTGCTTCTGGGGGCTCCCATGCTTGGCTTGTCAATGGTGTTGCCATGTATTAGGCATAATTCTTAGCATGCTCACACCCCTACCCTAGACCTATTCCAAAGGATATGGGTTAAAAGAGAGTATAATGTGGTGCCAGCAGCTGGGTTAATTCTAATAGCGTATATTACAGTTGGATCATCTATTGTTGTGATAGATATTGAAGCAAAATATTAAGTGATCAACTCATTGTACTTCTGCAGACTCCGCTCTTTTCAATCCCGAAAGAGCTTGGGAAAGCTCCAGAAGTCCACCAGAATCATGGTTCCGAGATTGGAACTTGGAACAGTTCGCACTATAGTTCAGGGTCAAATACAGTCGTTTGTCTGAATGAATGCTAAGCCATACAACTGTTCAGTGTCCTTAGAATTTGTAACCATAAAAGTACAAATTACAAATTACGGTAAATAGCAAACTTAGGGGAAAACGGAGTTCGTCATCAAGCTTTGGACCCTTTTGCCTCCATCAATATTCTCACATCATTCTCTAAACCTGTGATTCAGTGCAACATCCTCTGTGTTTCCTTTTCATGCTCATCTTCATTCTTCTCGAGCAGCGCCACCGCTCAGTGATTGTGGTCAACATTGCCATCTCACTCTTGTCCCCCACTCCTGTACTCTGCGATGCAGTTGCCTTTCCCCTTGGACGGCGGATGTCAGGAAACTCCAGTTTTGTTTTCTTCAGCAAATAAATGACATGAAATAGTTAGTCAGACTCACCTTCAACCTTGCAGCGCATCTTTGCCAAAGCGCAAGGCTGACATGCACATTTCTGGTCAACCGTGCTTGGACTCCACACGCACTCCAAATCGCGGGCCTTGCATGCATTGCATACCTGTAAGATGTCTGAGTGAGCAATGCCCAAGTGCTAAACATGGTTCACTCACCTTCAAAGCCGAAGCTGAAGCTTCAGGTTCTTGCTCCATTTCCGGTTCTCCCAGTGACTGTGAAGGCCCAGCCTGGAAGTCATCTTCGCTGTCCACATCGATGCATTCCACTTTTTTCTTCTTCTTGGCAGGAGTGGAACATTCTTCATCTCTTTGTGCGTGCTTCTTTCCCTTGCGATCCGGGCTAGTTCCGGTGTGGCCGTCATTCCCGGGGAGTGAGGACACATGTTTGAAGGAGCGACGAAGCTTGTGTTCATCAGCCTCTTCCGCTCATTCTCCCAACTCAACCCACCCCTGTTACTTCGCCCGTCGCCTTGCATCCGCTGTTCGTGCACTGGTCAATGTGATGTTGAGGTTCCGCTCGCTCGAGGAATGGCGAGTGATGCTGCTCCAGACAGTTTTCGACCTTGGCGAAAAAACCCTCCCAGGAGCACCACCATGCATCAGGTGACAGCTTGGCCATGATTTCTCGAAATTGGTCGACCAATCAACCCCTGCGCATGGCAGTGCTCCCCCCCATCAGCACCTGAAATACCATTCCAGGCTCTGGTCTCAGGGCCACCATTCTGGTATCACTTCCGGATGCACCTCAGATCTTGGAAAGACCAGAAGGACCACCACACATTCGTTTTTGAGGTTCATAATATACTTGTATCACTCGCTACAGAGACTAAATGTACACCTTCCAGTGATCATAAAGATCCTTCCAGCTCTACCGTGCTTGTACATACCTCCTTGCCATATCCAATGATCTACTAGGGATTGTACTTCTTATGTCTTGAGAGAGACATTGACCCTGATGCAAGGTAGAGGCACGTGGGGCAACCATGCCATGCAAGTGGTCACCTTTGAACCACCTGGTGCATATGAGCATGAATTTGAATCTGAATGCCCTCAAATGGGACCACCTACCATACACAATTTTCCACTGTGTTCAACACTTTTCCAAGGTGAGAAAAGCAAAAGTTGAACTCATCTGGAAGACAACCCTTTTTGAACAACTGATATGAGATTGTCCAAGTGCCATCCTTGTCTAAATGCTGTGGTGCTATGTAGTTCCAGCAATGGTAGGCTGTGATTCCATAGCTTCCGAGCACACACACCTCCAAGCCGAGTGCTTTCATGTCACTGACCACTGAAGGAGCATGGGGCTGGATCCTTGCTAGCACACACTCGATGTCCTGTAAGATCACGATTATGGTCAGGATTGGATGCTGAACCTCGTCCAGAGACAGACCGAAGCATAGGCGAAAAGGGTGTGAACGTCCTCTTGGCTTAACACTGTACTTTCCGGATAAGGGGCATAACCATCCCCGGGTTGTCCTCCAGGTGGCTGGCGGGACCCAATGGGATGCATCTCGCCATAGCCTCAATCAGACATAGCCTGGCGACGCTTTAACTTTCTTGTTAACGTCTTGATCTTGGCCTGGTTAGTCGCCAACCTCTCAATCTCCTCTTGCCTGAGCAAGTTGAAAACCACACCAGCCACCTACGTACAATCCATGTCAAATTGTAGTCATTGTCATTTTTACATATATAGGCAGTATGTACTGACCTCCTCTTGAGTATGATCATTGACCAAGTGGATAACTAACTGTCCACAATGTTGGTATATCTCCTCCTTGAATGAAATGTGTTTAAAGTTGAGCTTGCTAAATGGAACACATCGTTCTGCAATCTTGTGCACTCCCTTCCTCTGCTATTTATGTTAGCGACTCCAGAGGACAACATCACAACCAACCGAGAGCCCATACCAGTGGTGTTAACACATCCTCCTCGTCAGAGATAACCAACTTGTTCTGCAGAATGTTATTGTATGCTCTCTCACAGACCATTTGGTACTGGACACATTTATCTTGCACATCCATGTGTGCACACGCCTGACATTCCGGAGCCTCAGGATTCTCTTCCAGGTTCTGGTTCTGGTTCTGGCTTCGGTGTGCTTTGCTCATCCAAGCTTTGCAGTCCTCCCTCAGCCTTCTGCTCAAGTTCAAAATTATTCTCATCTCTGGAGAAATGTTCCAACTTGACCAGCTTTCTTCCATGAGTCTGCATATTAACCAATACAATCTTGTGATATCTGCGGCCTCGAGCTTTGAAAAAGGTTGGGAGGTTAGAATTCGACCCAGAGTTGGAAGATTACATATCAAATTATCACCTTCATCTCCCTGGTCTCTGAAATAGACAAAATTATCCAGTCAAAACATGCTGCAACGAAGTTCTGCTCCGAGGAAAGGAAAAATATAGAATGTGGCTTGACAGCCATTGGAACCATTTTTCTCTCTGACATGAGCAACAGAAAGCTTTTAGCAGAGACTTGTGATCCTTGGGTCTGGGTGAAAGCCTCCGTAAGCCCCCTCATTTCTTTCAAAATGGTGTCCGTCGGCCTAAGGTTGAATTTCAGAGTGAGTTGAGCCAGGCAGATCAGCAGGGCCTCTCTCCACTGGTGCCTTCTAAAACTGCCTTGCGTAAATTCTGACTGGTTCACTATCTCCATCAACTCCTTGGAGACCCTAAGGATGACCTTTGCAAGGCCAGAGGACTACACCAGAATTGAAGTCAGCACTAATGATGCACAGACAACCGAAATCAAGACCAAGACCAAGACCGAAATGACTGGACTCCAACTTATACCAATGTACCCACCAAATTCCTGTCTGGATCGCTGCGTCTTCCCCATCTGTCTCATCTCACGGAGGGCTTGAATCACCATATTTTCCATCCTCTGGATGAGGTCAGAGGTACATATCATAGTCCACCACACACAAATGATGACTAACCTTACATTGATCATCTGAGTAGAAGAAGTTGTTCAGAGATCACACCCATTCCAGCACTATGCTTCCTGGATCTCCCGAGCTTTTTGAATGGGACCAAGGTATATCACCATCACTTAATTTCATGCCATCATCATCCACACCATCTCCCAATCCCGGTTCTTCTGTGGCAACATGTTGGCTAGTATCCATTACGAATGGGCTTTTCCTCGCAGTGTGCTTTCATCTAAAGTAATTTTAATATCAGAAGATAAAGAAACAAAATGGCCACTTACGCTGAGTCGCATTGATCTTTCCGCCTCACCAAAAGTGTCCTTGTCCAGGGTTCCAAGGTTTGACATCTCCATCCAAAGATTGCAGCATATTATCAAAGCCTTCTGATCCTTGCTGCAATGGTTTACATCAATCCCGATCTTGTCCAGATACTGGAGGGCCAAGATGACCTGTATGTCTCTCATCTCAGCACCAGAATCAGATCACAAACGTGACATGATCTCTTACCACAGAGCTATCAAGACGAAAACGATGACAAACATTCTCCTTCCATGCATTTATTTCCTCTTCATTTTCACACGGAAAGAGGACACGCTCAATGGCTGCCAGGTACCATTCTGAGAAACAATGATTGTTGAATTTCGTGAGTGCAGACATGATTGTTTGTCAGACTCAGTATAGGCAGGTCTGACTGAACTGGAAGTGGAGGTGGATTGTAGGATCAATTGGATGTCCCTGTGGGTTTCCCAAAGTTTCCAGTATCATCGGTACTACCCGACTCTCGGAAGTTAGCATTTCTGGTTCCGCTTGAAGATTTTAAGGTGAAAGAAAATTTTCTTACAGGGCTACGTCGGTCACTGGTATACTGGAGGCGAAGTTGAAGTTGAAATTGATTGCACATGGAGATGCCTACCCAGGAGGCCATGCATCAGTGATGTACTCAGTCATTTTCACTCCCACTGTCACTTCTTCATCTGCCAGTTCCTCTCACCCAACCACCCATGGTATCCAACTGGGTTGAGCGAGATGGTGTCATATTCTATCATGCAGCACCCAAGGTATCCATCTAAGGTGTAAGCGGTGGCATCTGTCACTGACTGCATGAATGGGCACCAGACTTATCACCCCTGGTGACTTAGAAGTCAAAGCTGATCTGACATGGAGATACCTACCCAGGAGGCCATGTATTGATGTGATCAGTTGGTTTTGCTTCAGAGATGGCTGTAACTACCGCCACCAGTGTCATTAGAGATAAAAGTGATCTGAAATGACATGGAGATGCCTGCCCAGGAGGCCATGCATCGGTGATATGTTCTCTCACTTTCCTTTGGCTTCTACTGTTCTGGTCCCTCCTATCCCACCATCAATGGCATCTGTCAAGGTGGAATGAGAGGGGTGGTAGTTTCATTCATAGTCACCAATGGTGGGGTGAATGTTTATTTTTTTATCTTCATATCCCCTCATTTCATCTTTTTGCTCATCTTCTGTGGCCTACAAGACAAGTGTGTCGCAGTTGGAAAGGAGATGACCATCTAAATTTGAAATGACTGGATGCATTGTTGGGACTATGGTCCTGGAATCTACCTGGACTGAAGCTTTCTGCACTCTTCCAGACCTGGAAGCTCAATTCTGGGGATCTTCCCATGCCAATCTGGAAGCACAGGACACATAGGAAGCACAATGTTATGCTGGTTATATTTGCTTAAACATTTTATTTCTTTTATCATACAACAATACCTTCTTTTTATTCGTAGGTAGTGTTGCTAAACCACTTCCGGAGAATTCCTGACTCTTCCGAGTGTGGAACCACCAGAAGTACAATAATGTATTTTCTTAAACCTTATAACCTTCTTTCAGGGTATACCCAGAATATCCCTGATAAGCATGCAGTACATCCTATAATATGCAGGATCTCAGGTGAGTTCCTGTTTACTGAGTCTTATCCCTAACTGATTTACTGTAGTATCGGGAAATTCCTTCCTTCTCTCAGACATTGTTACTGATGCAAGGCAGAATTTTCCAAATGCATAGACTCTCCACTGTGTGAAAAGAAGACTGATCTTATAAGTAAGCTGAAGCTATAGATATGGATGTGTCTGTATACTATGCATGGATATATACACTTGTAGCTGCAATTTTGTTGTGTTGTGATGAACCTGAGGGAAAATCAGGAGATTGTTGACAATCTAAAGTTAACCTGACAAGTCATCAGGTTTCCATGCCCTCTGAGCCCGGAAGCCTGGGAAAGACCCGGAAGTGGTTCCGGAATAGTGTGGAACTCAGAATGGTTGGATGAATGGTGAGTGTCTCCTTGAACCAATGATGATGTTAGTAACTAAATTTATGTGTTGAATTTACTATGGTGCTTGAAATGAAACACCCACATTCTTCTTGATCAGTCGCTACAACATTTCAGCTCCTTGAATTGGTCTCCACAAAGTACAAACAAAGTACAGAAAAGACACTATGGTAAATAGCAATATTGATGGCGATCATGCGTTTTGGTTCTTCAATCTCTTTACCTCCTTCTCTAAGGCAGAGATTCGGGAAATCAACACCTGCTTTTCCTCCTCATACTCTTCCACAGTCTTCTCCAGCCATGCAACACAGTCGTTGATGGTTGACAACATCCCGCTTATCTTCCCCACTCCCCCACTGCGAGATCCTTTCCCCCGTGGACGGCGGATGTCAGGCAGCCCTTTGTGTTTTCTTGTCAGCGAACAAACTACCCAAAAGACGCAGCGACACCTACCTTCAACCTTGCAGCGCGTCTTTGCTAAGGTGCAAGGTCGACATGCTTGTTTCTTGTTGACTGCGCCTGGACTCCACACGTACTGCGACCCATGGGCCTTGCACGCCTTGCATACCTATAAAGGAGTCAGATTCAGCAACATTCGAGAGCTAACGGTTAGCTCACCTTTGAAGCAGAAGTCAATGTTTCCTCTACTTCTGTGTCTCCCAGCGTCTGTGAGGGCTGGACCTGGGAGTCATCTTCTTTGTCGTCCACATCAATGTGTTCAATCTTTTTCTTAGCCTTTTTCATAGCAGGGGTTATTATTTCGATTCCTTTGTCTCTTTCTGCCTGCTTCTTCCCCTTGCGATCAGGCCTAGTTCTGGTGCTTCTGCCATTCCCGGCATCGGATGCGTTCAAGTTGACCATGGGCACTGGCGAGTAATGACTGTTATAATTATACCACAATGGTGAAATAATCCTCTCATCATCATCTTCCTGTATTCCTGAAGTCTCTGCTGCAGGGGAAGGCTCTCGAGCCTGCTCCGGCTGGGAGGAACTTGGGCTGGGCTCGCTCGATGACCCTTCCTCCACCTCTGAAGCAGCCTTCGGCTTAGGTTCTGGTTTAAAGCTCACTGGAGGCAAATACATTAGAAGAATATAGACCACAGTATAAGAACCAAAGTGGACAATGCACCTGATGGTGGCAGGAGTAGCCACCAGACATCATCTCCATTTGGAGGAGGTATGGCACTCTCGAGAACGTCCACATATTCCAATACCATGATCACTGGATCGTTGGTGTGCACCTTGTCGAACGTCAGTGTATCGAGCATCATGCCACTTCGGTAGTGCTTGACCAGCATGGCCTTCAGGCTGCCAAGAAGCCTGGGGTGCAGGGAGTTCATAGTGGGCTTTGGTAATTCGTTCTAGAAACACCATTTGCATACCAGAACTTTTCTCTTTGCTGCCGTTGGAGGCCTATATGTAGAGCTGCTACAACCAGGATGAAACCACCTCTATGTCATTCTGAGCTTCAACCTTATCCATTGAAAATTCCTTTATAAGATAGCTCATAAATTCTGTATGACAATCCTGGACTGCCTCACAGATCGCATGACAAGTCTCCTGGAGGATGACCACAAGCTATTTTCCTCAGTATTGGTGAGATTGTTCATTGAGTCCGAAGGAATATATAATACCTCTTGAAATACATTTGTGATCTGCTTGTTAAGCCAGTGAAGTTTGTCAAATTCACATAAGAACTCTGAAATGTCCTGCATATGAATGGTGTGTATGAAAAGAACCAGAATGAGCCAAGGGTTCAACCATTACTATGAACTATATTCTCACAGGTTCACTCATAGTCAATGTTCCCATAAGCTTACTGAATGATTATTTTTCAGGCCAGATGTCCTTCATTGCATGGAGGTCCAGGGTGTGCATGGGAAAGACATTTGAAGACAAAAAGGGTCTGTTCATGAGAGAAAGACATGGAATATATTCTAGTGTAGTTGGATTGGGAACCCCACCTTGTATTCAATCTCTGTGTCTTCATGTGTCCCTCCAAGGATCGCGGATGCCTTCCGTGGTGGACCTGATCCAGAAGACGGTGAGTAAATCTGTGGTAAGCCAGGGGGCTTACTATTTGCCTGGCGAGGAAATAGTACAGCTCCCCCTGCCACACACGATCTTTGCGGATATGGACAACCTCACCTAGTGATCATACTTTATCCATCCACCATCTTGTAGCGAACGATGTAACATTGACATTTATTTTTCATTTAATTAGCCATATATAGATTAGGTGCATATGGGAGAACAATGAACCATACAGCTCCAACAGTTCTGAGTTCCAATCTCGGAACCACCATTCTGAACTTACTTCCGGATCTTTCCCATGCACTCGGAAACTGCAGAAGCATGCATGTCACATGATATGAGTATATCTCTGCCCATAGTATATATACATTCTCCCCCACTCACGAGCTCCTTAGTCATTTTTTCCACTCTTAGACACGTCACTGAGCTGTGTTTATTCCTAGTAAACCTACTCCACCTTTTCGTGACTCCTTCCCTCTCATAAAGCCTAGCTGGCTACAATCCTTGTAGTCCATCTCAGGCAGCCACTGAGCTTCGGAAAACTCCTGCCCTCTCTCATTCTCTGTAGAAGAGACGGAATCACACCCTATGCCTATGACCAATTTACAGGTTGAGAGAGGATCATCTATGCATAGGCAGCACCCTTGACCTCAAATTGAGCTATTTGCTGCTGGGAAAAATAATGGTGAGTCCATTCCTGCAGAGGAAGATCTTTATTGTCTGCCACAGGGCCATGACTGACCTTTGTTCTTCCAAAGCTGAGATCACCGGAACTACAGAAACCATCCAGGTTCGTCAGGGCAATAAATGTCCACTGAGACTTCAAGAAATCAAAATTTCTGCATGAAAAAAAAAGAAATTCAAGTTGGCATACTTGCTTGAGGATGAGGAAGATGATCTTGAGGTCATCTCTCCAAAGGACCACACCCGACTCACTGGCTCCACCGGAATTATCAGAAGAAGCCGCTTTCCAGGTGTGCATCAACTACAAGACTATCAGTAGATTCTAGTTTCATCTGTGTAGTTGCACCTGCAACTGTGTGCCCATATTCTGACTCTCTGGTCGGCCACTGTTGACTTGTTCAGGGCAGTGCTGATGTTAAGCCAGCATCTATTCCTGCTGTTGGTTTGATAGGCACATCTGGTACTCTAGCTGCTTAATCCCCATTACATGGGAGTTGGGATAATACTAAGGATTACATCACTACCCACAGGATTTACCAATTCTCCATCAAAAGTTCAAGAGTGCATGGTATTCATCTTTTAAGATGAGATTGTCAACTTAGTAATGAATATTGTCATTGATGATACATCCATTTGTGGACCCAGCACCATCCTACTTAGACAACAATGGAAGATTATTCCAGATAGACCAGGTATCAGAAGATATATCTGGAAACATGCTGTAGATCTAGATTGAATGTTACATCACTTAGCTGAAGTGGAAGGAACCTTCTCAGGTAAGAAACTCAGGATATGCAAGCCTAAGGTACAAATTCTAGAGTAAACTATGGCAGTAAATGGCAGAGAACCCGACAAAGACAGATTTAGAGCTATTATTGTTGAATGGCCTACTTCTACCAGTGCCAAAGAAGCCAGACAGTTAATTGGATTATGTGAAACTGTTCATACATGGATATCCAATTATTCCCAGATAGCTTCCAGTATTACTTCTACATGGAGGAAGGGAAAAGAGTTCAAATGGACTGAAGAGTGTCAATATTCCTTTGACATGCTCAAGGAACTTATCACCTCAGCTCCAGCTCTATTACCTATTAACTGCAAATGCAACAGACCTATAATCCTATCTGTATACTCTCCTTACACATGTAGTTGAGGTCATAAGTTTCATGAGTCCTTGAGAATTGCTGATCTTTCTCACAGAGTGATGTAAGCCAAAGAAAATTTTCCACGTCCTCATGGAACATGAAGAAGCTGAAGAATGATAAACACGAGTTGGACGCTTGTGTTGAAGCAAACCACCCTTTCCAGGTCAAAGGTAAGTTAGCGATGCTTTTTTTGCATTGTGTATTGGCTGAAGAGTCATGTAGCACGTCCTTCCATTCATCGTATACACAGACAGGCAGCTGGAGACAAGAAGGTCGCTCTGCACAAGAATAGTGATGTCGAGGTGCTCATTGCTCGACTGCAGAAGAGTGTCAGGGACATAGAGAAAACTCAGGGAACATTAGAAGAGAAGAGAATGAAGCTCTTGTCTCGAATTTGAGTTTGCTTAGCCAACACCTTTTTAGAATATATCCACAGCGCAAGAATCCCCAGGCCCCACCAAGTTATCTTTGAGCTTCCAACCTACATCCTTGATTGCAGTCCAGAGTCACATCCCTCCTCATACCAGTCAGTTGAGATGGTCACTTCTGTACGTTCCCCTTCATGTCTCATAGCAAAACGTAGAGTGCAAACAGAGATGCTCATCAGGATGTGTTGGCAGTGATACAACCAATGGATAAGTTGCAGTTACAAGTCTCTGAAAATACTTGTTCACCAGTGCCTCTTTCTGTAATTTGAGGTGTATACCTTCCATTTCCTCCCTTGTGGGCATTTTAGATGGTGGGAGGCATCTGTTGAGAGGAATGAGATGTATGACGCAACCAGCTGAGCATGGGCATGCATCAAATTTGGTGCAGAGGTTGGTACAACTGCTTACTGGGTCACATCTGCCTTCAGAAGCAAGGTTTTATCGTCTGGTGCATCTTCTACGCTTGCTATGCTGGCATCACTGTTGGCTTTTTGCTTCCCACCATTAGTGGCCTTCACAGGTGGTGAATTGAAAGGTGCAGCAATTGTCCAAGACCTCAAGAAAGGTTGGGTATTGGATCATTGACTGGTCTTCTTCTTTCTCCTCTTTGTTTTGACTCTGGAAGAGCTCAATTAGCGTGAGAGAAAGGGACTCTAATAAAGAGGGGAAGGTCAGTAGAAGAAGACCGACGTAGTATACTCAGAAGTCCAGTGATGGGCCGGCAGTTTAAAGAGGTAGTCCGGTAGACTGGTGAACATAGGAGACGGCAGTGAGAAGGATTCGAGGCATTCAGATGTTGGTCGGTTAGGGTTTGTCACGGGTACCAGTAACCCGCGCGGGTAGCAGGTATGGGTCTGCATAAGTAGACCCACAGCCATACTCATACCCGCCGTGCAGGTATTGCTACATATGGGCTATGCTACTATGAGAATGATTGCACTGTTGAAGAAGGACCAACGGTACAAATGACAATCTTAATTATCCCGTATGACAGCTACATAGCTTTAATGGAATGGAAAAACAAAAAGACTGGCTCAGCACCCAAACCTTCACGTTCACCCACTCGACATGTCCCCCCTCTGACCCAAACGAGTGCTGAAAAAGACTGAGAAGGCCAAGGCTTCTCTTGAGGAGAACACCTCGAGGAAGCGAAAGCACAATGAGGTCCAGGGGACCATACTTGCAGGTACCGCTCAGACCAACGGAGGCTGTGAAAAAAGGTTGAACAGAAAAGTCAGTGACCAAACAAAGTCTGCATCCAACATAGAATGGCATCCCATGGCAGGTGAGACCAATGGAGACGAGTGATGCAACTGACAGTAATACTTGAACACGTTCCCCCAGTGTTGAGGTCATGAGAAAAACGAGTTGCCTGAGGAGGAGCTAAGTGAGTCTATAATCTGTGGGCTATATTCATCAAATTGATCAGCAATCACCAGAGCGTCTGCAAAAAGAATGGACTGTGCCTGTCTATCAATTCTTTGATCCCGTGCCCATCATAAAGACTGTTGATGGATGGCGCGTCCATGAATTTAAGTGCTGTGCACATGGGTGTCACACCCGGATTCGCCGATACCTAGACACAAAGGATACACGCTCGACTGGAAACATGCGAAAGCATGTCAAAGCATGCTGGGGAGATGAGGTAATCAAAGCTGCTGATGATGCCAGGGATGCCGATGAAGTCCAGACATGTGTTGTTGAAGGCATTCTGCGAAATGGTTCAATCACTGCATCATTCCAACGAAAAGGGAAAGACAAGATAACTTACAGTCACCAGCAGCACACTTGTGCTGAAACAAGGTATAGTTCTTTGAACTTCTGTGCAGGTGGTCATGGATAAGCAACGGCTTAGGGCTGAGATCGTTCGATGGGTCACCGAGAGCATGCGACCATTTGCAATCATCAGGGATCACGGTTTCTTGAGTTTGATGAAGACTGGTTGGCCGGAATCCTATTTACCATCCCCCGAGACAGTATCGCACGATGTCAAGCAGGTCTTTGTGCATATGTGCATGCATGTGGCTAAGATGTTGCAGCTACATAATTAATACCGAAGAATGAGTGCGGATGGCTGAATAGACTTACCAGGAATACCCAGACAAGGTACACTTTACAACAGATGCTTGGACCTCGCCCAATCACCTTGCATTTGTGGTGTTCTTGGTCCATTTGGCGAAAGACGGTGAATCCTTGTCCTTCCTGTTAGACGTTGTGGAAGTGGCCAAGGTACATATCAACTTACTGATCTGGTGGCTGAGTAAACACTAACCGGGTCCAAGTCGCATACAGGTGTTGAGCTGGCAAAAGCATTTGCACAAGTTCTAGGAGACTTCGGGTTAGCGGAAAAGGTAAGATCATATAGAAAAAGCCTAACCATCGACTGACCACTCCAGGTGCTTGGCATTACATGTGATAACGCATCAAACAACAACGCAATGGTTGATCACCTCACCGAGATCATTCCAAGGTTTGGTGGATCGTCCAGCCGCACCCAGTGCTTCCTGCCTATCATCAACCTGGTCGCCAAGTTGTTAATGAACCTGTTACAATCTATTCTTTTCTTATCGCTTACCTTGTACAATGTGTACTTCAGACACTATTCCTTTTCCATGATGACCCTCACTTATCTCTAGTTCCTTCCCATCGGCGTCCCGACAGTACTCCACTTGCTCAGTCATTGTGTACCTTCCTTCATGTTCTATCTCTTTCTCTCGCATTCTATGCCTACCCTTAACTTCTCTTCCAAGTAGTATATAACCCTTCGCTTATCGCTCCATGTACCTTCTTTACTCTTGAGCTCCTTTGTATACCTTGTACAAATCTATCGCTCTTGTGGTCACTCCTCGACCCCCTTGAACCCTTGACTCTGTTGGTATCAGCCCAACACCTTGAACCTCGTGTGGACGCCCCCACGAGCTCCTTGATCCTTGTAGTCTTCGTCCTACTCTGAAGGACGTTACTTCTATAAGACTTTGTCGTACTTTTGACTCGATGCTCTCTTCGTTCCTACTTCACAAAGGCTACGCTTGTACCTACACAGTCCAAGCATAACAGAACCTGTTTGAGGTAAAAAAAAAAAGGATACCACTGCCACATTGGTGGCCAGAGTGGGGAGCAAAAGTGTGGAGGCCAATCTTGACAATATGATCCCAGATGAACATGAGGGAAGGGACCATGGAGAGAACGAGAGTGCTGTAGACGACAACGAGGCCTGGGTGGATGAGGTGGAACTGATGACGGCCGAAGAGCACTCCGAACTCCTGGAGAGTGTGCGGCCATTAATGTTAGCACTAGTGAAGGTTAGTGAAAGTACATCATACAGTCTAGTGCTCTACTAATGGTCAACAGATCCAAAAACTCGCCTTCAAGATTGTAAACTCAAGCACAGTACTGCTCCCAGCTTGGAAACAAATCCTGGCAGATCTGAAGAAAATCAAGTCACTGATTCCACGCAATGTTGTGACTAGGTGGAACTTGACATTTGACATGTTGAAGTATGTGATTGCACATAGGGTGGCTGTTGATTGCATTACCCAGCGGCGAGATCTGAGGAAGTACGAACTTGGCGATGAGGAGTGGGCATTGTTGGGGCAGTTGTGTGCTGTTTTGAAGGTACATAAGTCGTGACTCGAGGCGTCGTTGAGGCACCCTAACAAATGTCAACAAACAAACAAACAGGTCCTCATGGATGTGACTACTTTCTTCTCCCGTTCGTTGCCAAACCTTGCAACTGTGATACCTGCCATGGATCACATTGATGAATATTTCACCACCAAATGCCAGGACCTAGATTTCTCGCCAGCCACACGTTTCTCAATTCACATCGCCAAAGGCACTCTCAACCGGTACTATGAGTTGACCGACAGCTCTGAGGTCTATTGAATTACCATGGGTATGTTTAAATGTCTAATCATGATACTAACTCTCACTATTCTATCAGTATTACATCCGCGCCACAAGTTACAGTACTTCAGAAATGCCCGATGGTTGCAAGAGTGGATCGACACAGCAGTGAACCTCGTGCACGACACTTTCACCCAAGACTATCAAATGTTTGAGTCGGATGACGACGGCATGCTTGGGCTTGGTGATATTAAGCACACCTCCGAGTCCTCAAATATCTTCAATGACCTTGCTGCCCTTGCTCCTCCTAGATCTGCCGATCTCCAGTCCGAAATTGAACAGTATCTGAGGGCTGACGTGGAACACGTTACCAATCCGTTAAAATGGTGGCATGACCACCAGGCCATGTATCCATGTCTATCACGCATGGCCATGGATTATTCATCAATTCCTAGTAAGTCATACTACATGTTTTCATGGTGTAGTAGTGTAATCTTAATAACTTGTATATCAAGCTACCTCGGTCGATGTTGAATGGCTGTTCAGTCGTGGTCAGCTCTTGCTTAGTCATGTCTGCTCACGACTTTCTGCACAGTCAACACGTGCTGTCCTTTGTGTTGGACACTGGAGTGCCCTCAGATTGGTCCAATCTGAGGATGTCGAGAAGGTGGCCGTGCTACCTGATATTCAAGGGTCAGAGGAGGTGCTTGAAAGTGGGTGGGATTCCATTGGTACCATGGATGTTTAGACTATATAGATAGTCTTTGTTTTTCACTCGCAATCACAGACATACTCGTGGGTCCATTTTCTTAGACCCGTGTGCATACCTGTACCTGCCAGTGCAGGTACTAACCCATGACGGGTACGGGGACAGGTATGGTCAGGAATACCCACGGGTATACCCGTGACAATCCCTATGGTTGGTGCATGGAAGACATTTAGAATGGTGACGGTTGATGATAGACGGTGACGATTGTGGTGAGCCAGATGGAAGCTGGTTGTCATTACCAAGATACAAGAATTTTATAGTCCGGGCATACCCAGACCCTAACTACCATCAAAACAGAGTAATAAGATGATGCCAACCCCTAAGGGCAGCAGTGATATAGTAAGTACGAGTCAATATGTACGAAAAGGGGAAAGGCATGCACCGACAAAACAAGACAATACAAACAGTAAGACAAAACGTAGACTGGGCAAGTCCGGCAACATTGGAGTACCGGAGTAACACTGGACTTCGACAATAGGGAACGGAGTAGAGATAGGACGATGTGGGCTGAAGTCTGAAGGTATGGGAAAGGCAAGATACGACCGTAGAGACGTACCAATCTCTACATCCACGGGGGACTTGAATACTGACTGTCCCCAGTCAGTCACGTGGTGTGCTGACTAAGTGCGTGGAGTGTGAAAGCAGTGTGGACTTTAACGTGTTGAGTGTGAAAGTGGTGTGGACTTTGACGTGTTGAGTTCTCTTAACCGCATATCCTCTCTCTCTCCCTCTCTCTCTCATACCACCATCATGTCCCAATTCACCAGCCAGGTTGACCAGTTCCACACGATGACCAATG
Source organism: Boletus reticuloceps (assembly GCA_018397855.1). NCBI lineage: Eukaryota > Fungi > Basidiomycota > Agaricomycetes > Boletales > Boletaceae > Boletus > Boletus reticuloceps. Next base: position 86,432 of record JAGFBS010000051.1, read on the forward strand.
TTGGCACGATTTGTTGATGCAAACTATGCAAGAGTTTCATAGCGGCCACTGACCACATCCAAACCATGGTGAAGTGCCAACCCAAAGACTGGGATAACCTGCAGGAAGAGATGGTGGTGTGGGTAAAGGAGTTCGGGGTGCAATGGTAAGTCAGTTGTTTGTGTGCTAGTACCATGTGCTAATACACGCTCATCATCCAGGACGAGTGGGACACAGCTTGAAAGGAGGCCGATGCCGTCTACGTGAACACCGACCTCGACGACGAGGTGGCGGCATCCATCATCCAAGTGAAGTGAGCACAGGCCGAGTGGGTGGCACGACAGCAGGCGACCGGGGAAGCTGTGGCACCCGAGGCCACTCAAACGTCGGAGATGGAGGTTGAAGGAGTGACAAGGGATGAGGTACCGGAGCTGGAGAAGGCGGCTGTGTCATCAGGTGCACCGTCATTGTCCTCGTCGCTCAATGTACATAGCACTGAACGGTCATCATCAACACAGAGGGGGTTATCAGATAAGAGCAAGGATGAAGAGGAAGACACCAATATGCAGCAGAAGAAGACTGCTGCCGCCGAGGTGTCGAAGCCTTGGCCACCACCTGTCGTCAAGGTGTGTGACAGCTGCAAGAGGGCTGGAGTAGCCAAAGGGGACCAGAACGGCATGCCTGCGCTGCAATCACCTAAAGGCGAAGAGCAGCTGGGCAGCAGGATGGAACACTCCCCGGAGGAAGACAACAGTGGCGGTGGTGCTGGAGATGATGAAGGGTAAGTCACCAAGTCAGTTCATCAGCTCAGGTCTAATTATCTAGAGTAGAGGTGAGACCGGTCCGGGCCACAGCCAAGTCCGGCCACAGCAAACGGGCGGACTCGCCCATCGTCCTCAATACTGACGACGACATCGAGGAGGATGAGATGCCTGTCAAGGCAAAGGGGAAGGGGAAGGTGCTGGCAAAGAAGATGAGCTGTCAGACCTTGGCACAGAAGAGGTGAGCTCAACTCGCTCGCCACCTCAACTCTCTGCATTCCTGGATGTACCTCATCCAGGCCAACCTCAAGGTGCTGGAGGTGGAGCAGGACAAGGCCTTGGCTGAGCTGAGCAAGGTGGTGGTGGAGCTGGAGGATGGGAACGAGTAGAGTACCTCCGTAGCCATAGTCTGTCCATTGTAATGCTGCGTACCATAGTCCAAAAACATATGTATCTGTCCAGTTGAGTAATGGAGTGAATGAAGCAAAGAAACAGAAAGAAAGAAAGAAAGAATAATGAGAAAGAGGAAAACATATGAGAAGCCAGTGTGCATGCAGGTTACTGCCCAACTTGGCTTCCTCAGTCTTCTGTTTGCATCTATTTCTAATGGAGTAGTCCTCGGTCTATCAGTGGTCTATGTATAACAGGCGCGGTGTCTTGGAGCACATTTGAAGAGAAAGTATGTGCATAAGCATGATACAGGTGAGACACGAGAAAGAGGTTTAGCGAGAGAGATGATTCATTCAAGAATGTTTCTGTTTTTGTCTTGATTGTATTTTTCTGATTTTTATCAGATCTGTTTTGTATAGTATTTCTGTTGGTCTGTTTTTAGTCTTTTGGATCGCAGAGAGGAGGAGAGTCACCGGTCTAATCCCAGGGTAAAACAGAGGCTATAGTACAGATAGCATGGGGGAATGATGGCCGGACTAGTCCATATCGACCAAGTCCAGTGGTTCTTCGTCAATCTCTTCGACATCTGCTCCTGCCATTTTGTCCAAGTCGTCGTCATCTAGACCGGTAAGGTCAGTAACAGGCACAGCAGAATAGAAATGAGGATAGTAGGGGACAAGGCGGAATGCTGCATATCACAGATTCGAGACTGCTCCGTCCAACTCCACCAGTATGTACGACCCTCCGGTAGTCCGGTGAAGGACCACCATTGGACCGAGGAACCTTAGCTTCATCTTTCGGTTCAGCTCCTTTTCAATGCGAGAGTTGTGGACTAGAACCAGACTCCCAGAACGGAAGTCAAAGTCCTTGATCCGGTTCTTGAAAGCGGTCTTGAAGTGTTTGATAGACTCAAACCAAGCCTTGAGAACATGCTCGTGGATCGACTCCAAGTTCTCCTGATGCTTTTGGAGCTGGCGGGCTCGCTAAGCAATCAGTCCGGATGGAGACATCGGGTCCGTATCTGGTGGGGGAACAAGGAAGGTAGCCTCTGATAGATCAAAGGGAAAAAGGGGCTCGACACCATGAACCATGAACTAGGGAGACAGACTGGTCGAGTGGAGTATCGTTACCCGCTCAGCCCAGAAGACCGAGTGAGCGACAGTATGCCAGTGTAACTCTCCCCCCAGGGAATTTTAATGGTGGCCTCCCGGACATCATAATGACGCCGTTTGACGATACCGTTGGCTTGAGAATTGTAGGGGGAGATGTGTATATGCCGAATGCTATGTTGACTGGCGAGTTCGTCTAGAGCTTGGACAAAGGTGGGACCATTGTCAGTAACAATTTCAGAGAGGGGACCCCAATGACAGAGGAGGTCCTCGAATATGAAAGCGGAGAGAGAGATAGTGTGTTCTGAATGCAACATGCGCCATTCCAGGTAGGCAGACAGAGTGCAGCGGGCTTGGACGATATACCGATAGCCGCCAGACAGGGGCATCAGCATTGTGTCTATATGAGCCTTACAAAATAGTCCACCCAACACCGGGACGGTCGGCGGGATATGGAAATGGTTTGTTTGTCACGCTTGGCACTCGTGGCAGGTCCGAATGAACCATTTTACGTCGTCGACCAACATCGGCCACCAGAATCGCAGTAAGAGCCTGGTCCGGACTGTGAAGACACCTTTGTGCCCAAGGTCGTCATGCACCTCCTTAATCAGCCCATACCGTTGGAGCTCTGATACGACCAGCTGGTGATGTCCATGTGGTTTCCATTGCCACAGGGAACCGTTTAGCAAGACAAACTTGGTGGCGGAGTTGATGAAGGACTGGAAGTCTGTGTCACAGAGGTGAGGCTTGCAAGTTTCAAGAAAACCATGGATCGAAGCGATCCAGGCATCGCGTGCAACGGCCTTAGTAGACCGGGGGATAGATGAAGAGTCCAGCGAAGAGTCTGGCTCGGTCTGAGATGAAGAGAAAACAGATAGGTACATAGAAGGAAAAGGGGTAGGGGAAACAGTTGAAAGCGTAGTGTAGTCCGATGCAGATAGGAGTGGGGAACAATAGCAGTAATGGGAGCAGAGAAAGGGGGGCTTCTATCATTGAGTAAAGTAATGCAAAAAGAGTATGAATCATGCAACCAATCTTTGACACCATCGTCCTCAGGCAGATGATCATTGGATCAAGGACGCTGAGATAGTCTGTCCGGCCTGGTGTGTTTAGCAGCTGGGATGTGACACAATTCGAAATGAAAAAGAAGAATGCCGGCGATATCAGCTTGGTAAATTTGGATGGCATTAGTGTGACCCATGGGAAGAGTGGTGAGACGATGGGGTCTGAGCGGACTATTGAACGTGGTCATGTCCCGAGACTCGACATGTAGTGGGTGCTGGTCATAACCTGCAAACAGGTCCATCATACCATAGATCACATATCCACCGAATGACTCGGCTAGGTGCTCAACGAAGGGGGGAACAGAGGAGTCCCGAATAGTAACAGCATTGAGGGGCTGGAGGTTGTGGATTAAGCGGAGCATCTTACTATCCTGCTTGAGCACGCAGAACCAGCGGGACCAGTATGCAGCAGCGGACGGCTCATATATTACAGAAGCAATCTGGTCTTTGATATCTGTATTGCTTGGTCCCAAGAGGATGGTGGGATTGGGATGTTACATAGGATCCAAGGCATATGGGGAATAGTGGGAATCTTCACCGGTGGGAAGTATCGCTCATCTAATCGTCCTCGCTCCATTGGAATCCAAGCGAAGGTGAGTTCCTGGTTAAGAACAATCCACCGGACTAATTGGAGTTCCTCTGGCCAGAGCCAGTTGGCGGGGTCGAGGTTGAGCTTGGCTGCACGTTCCTGTGTGAAGTGATTTCCCAGTATGAAGTCCGGGGGTGAGTCAGTAATGGTATAAGTCCAGTAAGAGGATCATCCAGTAAGCGGTGCAGTACACGGTACTTCTCCTCAAGGGGGCCCACGACTGACCAAATCTTTCTGGCTACCGGTTTGTAGGCCAGAGAATGGGACACAGGATCAAAAATGTATGTAGAGTTTAAGGCAAGGATGTGAGGGAGTGACAGAACGGACTGCATGGCCGATAAGAATTGGTAGGTAGAAGATGGAACCAATGGTCCTAAGTCTGAAGGTGGGCTGGTAGAAGAAGGGTAGTCTGAAGCTGAAGCAGCGGTGAACGATAAAGACAGATGTGAAGCAGCAACTGTGTTGAAATCTCCCCAACCTTTCGGCGGCTCATTGAGATCAAAAACCCATCTCAACTATGGCTGATTGGTGGTTGATGCAAAATAGCCCTTTACAACACCGAGGACATCCTTTGGTCCAAGGGCAGGTTGGTAACTTGTACTCCTTCCCGGAGTTGGGGTTGCACAGTGTGATGGTCTGTGCGCCGTCAGGGAAATCACCAGTAGATGTGCTCATGAGACAGTGGAATGGTCGGCCAAGTAATAGGTCGAAGTTAGCCCAAGGGACTACTTGTACCTGGAGACACACCTTGCCAGCACCAAAGTCCAGGCGAAGTTTCTTGAGTACTCTGATCGTCAACTCCATGCTAGTGTTAGCATTTGACATCATCATAACATGATTTGACTGAATCGGTAGACTGAGTGATGTCCATACCCACTTGGGCATAGCGACAATCTCAGATCCAGTGTCGAGGACGGCAACGATAGTCCTGCCAGTGTCAACAACTCTAGCCTCAAGGGACCGCAATGGCAGGTTGTGGTGCGCTACAATGAGGCTGTCATCGTTCTGATGAACTCGGTCCCCAAATTCACGTTCCACAGCACCGGGGTCTTTACCGGCGAGTTCGTTGACCTGAACGATGTTAGTAGAAACTGGAATATGTTTGGTAGTAGAAAGCTCTCGGAGTTGCTTGCGGAACTCCAGAGCCACGGACAATAAGTCTTTGACCAGTATGGGGATGGTGGTCTTGAATACTTGGTCATTGATGTGCTTGGGAGCGGCATTGTCCTCGAGGGGGAACATATATCTAAATTGCCCAGCTGGGGGTAAGGAAGAGGTGTGAGTCTGCTCGGGTCTGATTGGGATGGTACTTTTAGAAGTGGATGCTACGGGTTGAACGGTGGGTGGTGTTTGGATAGCAGGTCATGAAGGTCCGGACATAGTGGTGCGAGTTGCCTGTACGGCCGGAGAGACAATTTCTTCAGCTACCGAAGCGGCGCGAGGGCCAGGACAACTGGTCCTGCAAGCCAGCATCTCTACACCATCAAAGCAGACTCTGGGGCCTTTGGTCTTTGATTTATCCACCTGGAAGGATGCCCAGGCATGAGCAATAACAGTTCGAAGTCGGGGTAACCAAGCACCGGTGGTTCATCGTCTTCATCATTGTTACGATCATTCCAAGCTATAATGGACTTAACTTTTTTCTTTTCATTCAACCCCTATCTATTTCTTTCACGCACTCACGTGCATTCTTTTCATCTCTGCTCTATTGCTTCTATTCACACATGCGTATCTAATCTCCCACATCCATGCTTCTCATTCACATTAGATCCGCATTGCAGCCTCATGTTGCCACAGCGTACATGCACACAACGCATGTCCGCTACATGCCTTTACCTCATGTTATCCGGTACCACGGATACTTATCTTATATAGTAGTAGCACTGCATGGTCCATGCACACTTGTACTTAGTATATAAACCCCAATGCAGCGCCAGAGAACACTAGTCTTGTTCTCTTGGAGTTTCCTCTACAGTAACTCTACTTTTACCTTCTCTTGTCTTTTTCTCTGTGCAAGCGACCTAGCACAAGGCTTCACTTAAGTGTGAGTCCTTAGGGTTGTTTCAATCGTCATCACAGTCGACTAGAGTGCTGAAGACCGATGGTTCGATGTCCAGAGTAGCATCAGTATCGGGGTAGGTGAGAGAGACAATATCCGTGGTGACAGTAGAAGAGGGAGCGGATATGGTGGTCATTGGCAGGGGGAGACGATCTAAACAGTCCTTCAGGCATCTCGTGCCAGGGATACACAGGATGTGTCGCCCATCTGGGAGACAAAGCTGGCTGTCTGAGCCTTGGGTAGCTCTACTGGTCTGTATGTAAGGTTCAATGTGAGGACAGTTACCCATGAAATGGGTAGGGTCTGCGCAAAAGGCACAGTTCCTGTTGACTACTTGTTGGGCGGTGATCTGTTCCTGTTTAATTACCGGAGCAGCAACCGGTGGAGCGGTCTGAGGGATAGGGAAGGATGGACCTTACGAGGCCCAAGTGGGGAAGTAAAGCTGAGTGATGGGCGTGGCGGCGTGAGAGGGTGATAGGAGTGTTTGAAGAGCAGAGCCGATGAGTAGGAGCTTTGTCACATCTATGATGTCGTTTACCGGGTAAGGGTCAGATGGATGGAGGGTGGTTTTCGTAATGAGGAGGCGCTGACGGACTTGCATCTCGAGTTGCTCTGGTAGTCCGGAGAGGAAGAGCGCATCTCAATCAAGATTGAAAGCTTCCCCACTCAAATGAGGAGCTTTGTGACCTTCATGAACTTATGCTGGTACTCTCCTAGATCCTCTATAGTTCTCATAGGCTTCGCACAGAACTCTTGGACCAAGTACTGGATGTCAGCTCAGCAGTAACAGTTAGCTCCTTCACAACCTGGATACATCTTTTTAACGGCGTCAACAAAGTCTGTCCATATGGCAGGTGTGGCGGTCGCCTCATCAAGAAGCTCCCAGCCTTTGGACTCCTCAAGGTCTGCATAATGAATTGTCTCGGCTGGCGTAAGACCAGAGGCTGTGGCAAGTTGGTTGATGTCTTCTAAGAACTGGGGCAACGAGGCCGGGGTCTTGCCGTCAAACTTGGGGGCGTTGGAGGTGCCTTGAAGGGGCATCTGAGGTATGGGGTTAGCCATGAGGGTTCTTGGTGCTGGTGGTGGAATGGGTAAGGGTTTAGGAGCTGGTAAGCGGCTAAGTACAGGTAAGCGGTTAGGTATGGGTAAGCAGTTAGGTATGGGTAAGCAGTTAGGTATGGGTAAGCAGTTAGGTACAGGTAAGTGGTTAGGTATGGGAAGCAGTAGAGGTGATGGAGGGGAACGAGAAGGAAGAACTACAGGTAACTGGGTTGACGATAGACCAGACAACGAGGGGCTTGATGGTGATAGACCGGCCCGATGTGAAGTCCGATGATAGAGGAGAGTCTCAGAAGAAGACAGCAGAAGGTTTGAGGAGGAAAGAGAGAGACGGCGAGGATGATTCTGAAGATGTTGACAATGACGAGGAGGAGTTTGAGGTGAGTGGTGTGAGTGGTGAAGAAAGGTGGAAAGTGGGGAATGATGATCCTCTCGGCAGTGTCAAATATATATATGCTCCAGGCAAGTGATCGCTAAAGCTAGGGCTTTCGGGTAATCACCCTGAGCTTCGTCAGCTTGGGCAGTGCAATTGGTCAGGGTCTGAACAGGCTCTGGTGACAGGTCACTGGCTGAATGTGGCAATGGAGAAGTATAACGGGAAGTACTAGACCAATTAGACTGATTTGAAGTTAGCGATGAATGGAGAGGGTCCTAATCCGACGGAGGGCTAATTTCTAGGTTGGCTAAGGTAGGGAGGTTGAGTCGGTTGTGTTGAGCATTGTGAGGGGAAACCGGCTGAAGGAGTTCAGAATCTTTGCCGATTTGCAAATTCCGGAAGTAGTTGAGGAAGTTTTCAAGTTCCTGGCACTGAGTTGTAGGTTGGAGGCTTCTTCATCTGGAACCCCATTGTGAGTCCCTCGCAGTGGGCTCCAGTTGTAAAGATGCTAATCGCTCTGGTAGGACAAGTCCTACAGATTAGCGTGAGAGAAAGGGACTCTAATAAAGAGGGGAAGGTCAGTAGAAGAAGACCAATGTAATATACTCAGAAGTCCGGCGATGGGCCGGCAGTTTAAAGAGGTAGTCTGGTAGACCAGTGAACATAGGAGATGGTGGTGAGAAGGATTCGAGGCGTTAAGATGTTGGTCGGTGCGCGGAAGATGTTTAGAACGGTGATGGTGACAGTAGATAGTAGATGGTAGACGTTAGATGGTAGACAGTAGACAGTGATGATTGTGGTGAGCCCAACGGAAGCTGGTTGTCATTACCAAGATACAAGAATTTTATAGTCCGGGCATACCCGGACCTTAAACTACCATCAAAACAGAGTAATAAGATGATGCTGACCCCTAAGGGCGGCAGAGAGATAGTAAGTACGAGTCAATATGTATGAAAAGGGTTTGTACAGGCTTTTACATGTGCTGGCCATCTTGGGCCGTTTGTCAGTGTGGGCACCGAGGCCTGACTACCAAAGAAATGACTCACCATACACAATTACTGACTATTCTCAACACTTTTCTGCAATGAGAGAATGCAAAGTTGAACTTGTCCTCCAAAGTGTTTTCTTTGAATAGCTAATAGAACACTGTCCATGTGGCATTCTTGTCAAAATGTTGTGGTGCAATGTAGTTCCAACAGTGGTAAGCGGTGACTCCAGAGTGGCCCAGAACATAGGCCTCTTTTCCCAGGTCCTTTATCTCCTCAACCACAGATGATGTGTGTGGCTCGATCTTGGCAAGAATACACTTGATGTGTTCCACTGATGGTCAGGGTTCTGGAGACATCGACATCCCCAGACAAGCAATGAATCATTGCATAAGTGAAAAGTGTATGAATGACCTCCTGACTGACGACCTCGCTTGCAGGATAAGGCCCATAACCATCCCCTGGGCACCCTCCTGATGGCTGGGGGAAGCCAGGGTGGCCCACCAGATGAGGGCAAGTCATAACACCAAAAATCTATTCCCCTCAGCTCAGGGAGCACATCCAGAGGAACATTTAAGTAGTCGAGACCAATGACCATCAGATTATCCTTCTAGCAAATTGAGGTGAAACTCGGTGAGTGAGTGGCTTTGGTTGAATGGGTTTGTTGTTGGATTGCCTCAGTCGGCTGAAGGAGTGTAGAACCTGAATCTAGGAAATATCATGTTACCCCAAGATCTACCCCTGTGATCCCTTCTCTCACCTGTGCCTGCACTGGTGTGCACGATGTGGCCATGCCTGGACGGACCCAAATGGAATGCTGTGATCCTTGCTGGTGCTACCACTACCAGGACCAGTGTTCCCACCATTGACTGATCCCAGCCTGGATGTGCCCATCCCTGTGTCAATCTCTGGTCCCCATCCCTTGCCCTTTACCTCATTTTCTATTTTAAAATCAAAAAATTTCTTTTCTTTGGGGAGGGGCCCTTACCTGCATGTGTGCCTGTCCTCTGCCCATATCCATACATATACTATGCCTATCCCTACCTGCCTTGGCTATCCCTGCCCCTGTTGCCAACCTGGCTGTCCTCGCCTGGCTGGTTCTCTCACTTGTCCTCCTCACTCCTTTCCTCTGGTCCCCAAGTGGCTTGGCTTGCCTGCCGCCTCTCTTCCTCTTGCTCAATAATGGGTCTCTCCACCTCCTATCCTCATCCAGCTTGTCCTTTCCATGCGGACCCTTCCTTGTGTCCAACCCTCCTTGCACAACTGGCTCTTCATGCCAGGGAAGCTGGGGGCCAGGGGTGAGCATGGAAGAGAGCACCATTGAGTCTGTCCAAGTGCTCACCTGTTACCTATCGCCAAGCATGGACCATCAAGGTTCTCACTTCCCATTTGCAATAGATACAACTGCAACTGGTCAAGAGTGCTATGCTAGGTAGGGCTAGACTGTCCTCACCACTTGCCAGAGGGGGATTGGAGCCAAGGGAATGTGAAGAGGGATAAAATGTGAGTGGCTTGCCAGGTTAACTGCTCCTCATGAGTGCTCTATCTCTCAGCTCTTTCTGCTTGCCATCATATCTTGCTAGTACCATCTGATCCATGTCATCTGCTGCTCTCAGATCCCATCCTGCTTGTCAGTGCCATGTCCTGAATTGCCTGGCTCCCAATAGCATTCCAGGAAGGAAACATGTCTGGCAATATCACATCATCCCCATTTCTTTCCATCTTGGTCAATCCAAGCTGTGCTTGCCATCAATGAAGGGAAGTTACTTTGTCCTTTCCCTGACTGTCTTGTGGCAATCAACAAGAGGGACAGAGCAAGCAAGCTCATGCTTGAGGTACATGATCTCACTCAAGACATTCCTGTCTTCAAGGGACCAGCAGGTGAGCGAGAAGAATGACAGTCAAGCATCACATACCCTGACTTGGCTTGAAGGCCTGTCTGTCAACACCCTCATGTGGCAGCAAGATGGACCTGAACAGTCTGCGAGTGGCCCCACTGTGCTGCCAGCCATTGAAGATGCTGGGATGGGTAAGCAAGTTCCCACTCATGATTGCCCACTTGTTGGCATGCTCAAGGCCATGACCATGCCTTCTCAAGGTAATGCTACTTCATTCCAGGCCCAAGGGCACCCATAGGGAAAAAGTGAGCAGACCGGTTGAAAAACATTCATTACAATTAGCATGGTGTCTGGCCTTCTTCTTTTTGGGAGAGGTGGGTATATAGGGCTGAGAGTGTGGAGCCATTACAGGTCAAATGGGAAGGTTGGAAAATGGGAGGCAGGGTGTGCGGTGTCATGTCATTGAGCATGAGCTCTACATAAGGTCTCTGCTCACTGAGGGCAGTGTCCAATGGAAGTAAATGTATGTAAATGCATACCGGCTGGAGAGTTCTCAGAATTGTACATATTCAGTGGTTGGAGTTAAACAAGTTGGGTGTTTCAATGCAGTAATCAAAACAATGTGGAGGTAACATGATATGAGGTACAGCCCTGGGAAAAAAAAAAAGGAAGGAAAATTTGGAAGACTCGGGTATGAAAACAACATGGAGATAACATGATGAATGTGTAGGTACAGCCCTGGGAAAAGAAAAAGGAGGAAAACTATGCAGCTCTAAAATGTTTTTATGGACAGGTGGGTGGTCCATACTTCTGACATTGTCAGAGAGGCACTTTTGAGATGTCAATGGCTTGGGAGATACTGTGATGATAGAGATGGTGGCGGTCAAGGTCAGATCTGTGTGATCACTAATCAGACTATGCAAGGCCAGCACCATTTCATTTCTGGTGATCACTTGTCAGGCATGGTGGCTAGAAACCAGTCAAAGATGGGAATAATATCTGACAATGTCACAGTTTGGTCCTTCATAAGATTCCTCACAACCACCTTGCACCAATCATTCACAAGATCAAACAAATCGTTGAAATACTGTGAGATTTGGTTCCTGAGATTGTCCTCACAGGCATGGGAGAGAAGGAAAGCCATCTTGGAATCACTGGCACCTTCAGGCCCATTGACTCTGCTCCATTGATCAAGGATTGTCGTTTTGCCATTTCTGAATTGGCACTCACAACCAAGGGGGCCATTGTATTAGATAATAATCCAAACAATGACATAAAACAATGACTCAATGTCGTCTGCATGGGTGAGTCACAGTAGTGTTGTCATTAATGTATCTACGTGTAGTGGAAGTGCTTTTGCAAGTCAAGAATCCTGCTGATGGTGACTAACTCTTGGTGTGTTGATCAATTTGCAATAGAAGATTCACTGACAAGAAAGGAATTGTCCCCTGATTTACATGTATAAGATTAAAAAATTGACAGTCACATCAGCTTACGGTGCCATCCAAGCTGAACTGATTGTCAGTATTTACTTCAACACCAAACTCCCAACCAAGGAGAAGTCTGCATGACAAGCCATCTGCCAAGTTCTCAATGGTTATGTTGTTGAGGCTGCAATCATGGTGTAGTATATCCTCTTTAGCTGCTTTCTCCAACACTATTGAACCAACAGATAATCACAAGGTCTATCAATGAAGTTCACCAAAAGAAAGATGGATGGCAACAACATCAACCGCCACTGTGATCCTTTGCTATTCCTCCCTTACATAGCTCTCCCCCTCCACATCTCTGCCATATATGCCACTGAACTAGCTGCATAGAGAGTCAAATAAGTTGAAACAGCTTTGAACCTAGAACCTTCTCACTGGGCACAATTCTAACAAACCAAAGATGATTTTCCATGGGGACAGCCATGGAGAAAGAAGGCAAAGGGGGTGGGGATGTTGATTTGCGTGATCATATGTGTTAAACGGAAGTGGACCCATAAGAGGTGAGCCTACAATGGTATTCTGAAATTGCAGTGAATTTCTCCTCTCATTTCTCCACATTATTCTTGAATGCTAATTCGGAGAAAAGATCCTCCCAGTAGCGGATTTTTGCATGCTTTTCATGCTGGAAATCCAGCTTCTTTGTGAAGATGTCAAATTTAAGGGTACTACATAGCCAATCACCAACTTCTTTCCAGTGAGCGATGCCATCCATGACTTCTAGATCTGGATCCACATCTTCTTCGCTCTCTTTATCATCCCCTAGTTCATAATGGAGAGCATAGTGCTGCGAAATCATGTCAATTGCTTGAGTGTATCTTGATGGTCCAGGGAAAGGAACAGCTGGATAAATATTGGGCTGAATGGAACTATCCTCGTTGTCCAGAGCAGTGAAAGTGGCTAGGTTAGGAAGAGTGGGTTAGGGAGCGAACAAAAGTGTCAGAGACAACTCACCATCATCCTCATTCTCATCAAGCTCATCCTTGTCTTTGGCCTTCAAACTGAAGAAATGAGAGACTGTGGAATGTTGCATCTACCTTCCACTTTTGAGGACCTGAAGACCTTTGAGAAAATTAGAGAAGCTCGTATAAGACTCACTTTTTGTCGTGTTGGAGATGGTAAATGCTCAGTGCACCAACAAGTTTTTCTATCCCAACCCTCAGATGGTGCTGGAATACCAATGAGTTCATGGATGCACTTCCCAATGTAGCAGCACTTACCAATGCTGGTTATATTGACAGATCCACAACAGAGATGCCATGAGCTTGCATGGCATTGTCCACTGCTGTGACTGTACCCAGTGTATCATTGTCTTCAGAATGGTTGAGTACTTTGTGGAAAATGTTGTTCCAATCCTTGGGGTTGTAGCCTCTGAGCGCTTCAAGTTTCTCTGTGAGTGAGATAAACTCTGTTTCACCTTTTGCCCATTGCATGAGAAGGTTCCATGCTTCATGCCAATCCAGTAAGGTGGTGCCTGCTAGTATATTTGTGAATGAACTCACTGATGTAGGCAGCAACTGACGCATATACATGAAAATTAATGTCTACTGTACATGACAATCCACAACACTGAGAAAGGAGGCTGGGATGGGAAAACAGGTGTAGAGTGATCTGTACATAGATTTTTGGCAGACCCATGCATGGGTTCCACAGTGGACCACCCTGGATTCAAAATGTTGCCTACCATTGGAGACCATTATCCAGCTTTGTAGCCTTGGTGATTAAGCATGCAATCATGAAGTGTTGTCCTCATCCATCAAGGTCATCAGGGCAATGCCTCTTGAACCTGTGCCCCCACCATTCTCCCATGTGAAAATCCCTCCATCCAAGCATGTTTTCTCGACAGACATTCCCTGCCCCATCTGCCTCATCAATGTCAGTAAAAGATATCATGCTTTTTCCCCTAATCTGCCTGTCTTGTTCTGCCAGAAAACCAGCTGACAGAATTGGGCTCTTGCAATGTTCATGCATTTTCTCTTTTGCAAGTAAACAAAATGCAATGTGTCATTGTGTTCACAAACCATGAGATATGGTAATTGTCATGTAAGACATGCCAGAATCTATATCCAAGATGAGAGCAAAGACCCATATACTCAAATTTTCAACTGCTCTATCTTGTTAGTCATGGAAAGAAAAGAATAAAAAGTTACTTTCACCTCAGTGGGAGCTACAGCAGGTTGTTTCAGACAGATTTCACTGCTGGTCAATGAACCCATGGGATGTCTGCAGAGCATTCTCAGGGAATGGCACTCACTGTGTTATGTTGCTATGTGCTGACTTCTTGTTGAACCCTTCCCATCAGGTTGCAACAAAACCCCCTCACATTATACTCCTTAGGAGCCTCAACAACACCACAATAGTGCTGAACTGGATGGAGGACATAAATGGGCTGTTTTTTGGCATGATTACTACAGTTTTTGATTATTCCATGTTGAACATAACCAGAAATGACAGTTTGTGTTAAGCAAGCTTTATATCATATTCATTTGGGCTACATCTGAGGTTTCCCTCATTGGATGGCCAGATCAATTTCAAGCTTGAGATGAGGAATTGTACAACATATATCCAGTGTACAAGCAACTGCATGCAAAAGGCAACCACTTCATGTTATCTCCCAACTGGTCAAAGCTCCAATAGTTCTGAACAAACAAGATTAAGTATGGCCTCATAACCTCAGGTTCTGTAATGCAGTGATCAGCCTTATGACATAACTGCTGATTATATTGAAGATTGAGAAAACAAAACACCTACATGAAACATCATCAAGAACAGGTAAAAAGAATTGAGGGAACATGGTCTTTGGTTGGTGCAATTCATGCATCTGGGTGAGTAAGCACAGATAATTGAGGACAGTTAATTTGTTTTCTATGTGATCAGACATGATTGAGCAGTGTGAGAGGATATAGTGTACTGTTGGAATACCATCTTGTGACCAAACTGTTCCCTGAGTCACACAAACTTGGAGAACACAGAGGACATCAAAGTCTCACAAGTACTGTTTATTGATGATGGCTGCCATGCCTCCAATGCGTCCATTGTCAGTTCTCTGTCTACTTCAAAACAATGTCTTTTTCACCTACAGTACCTTCAGATTTGGCAGTTGTCCATTGTCAAAATAAATTCTCATCCAGCCACCCAAACTGCCATGTTGCACCACAAGTGTGCCAGGCCAAAATTGATAGCTCAATGTCCAGTTTGCTTGTGATCCTGAACACTGGTTGACATGACTGAAGTTAACCAAGGACAGTGGATGAAAACAGTTTGAAATCAAGTTAATCAGTTCTATGGGAAGTGATGGCATTGTCACCAGTCTGTGTGGTGGCCAGAATATGGTGGTTCATCATCAACTGCTTGAGTATCACACAGTCTTCCAGCTGGCAGCAACTTGCACCAATGCCTTTCAAGCCTGGGTGACATTTCAAGCCAATAGTGTTTGTGCATGATATATAATATATATCTCCCTCATGTTCATGTTTTTCTGCTTATACTCACAGATTGGTTGGATTTGTTTTCAAAGTAACATGAACCTGGATCATCTTCCCAATCGATGGCAGTGGTTATTTCATTTTCACCCCTTAGGACGCACAGCAAGCATTAGGTCTTGACAAGCACAAAAACATTTACTAAGATGGTGGTAGTAGGGATCGTTCTGCAGATGATGATGTGGAGAACCAAATGAGAATGAGAGAAACAGTAGGAAAAATCTCCCACTCATTGTTGCACTTCATCTGGACTTGCTGGATTGCCAAGCCTGCATAGGAAGGAAGACCTGATGACTGTGGCTCCTGGTACAATACTGAGGTTGTAGGACTAGATTTGGAAGTCCTTCTATCAGCTTGAGCAGAGTGTGTAACCATGGTATGCTCCAAGGGTACACAAAAAGTGTTTCCAAGGCATCTTGGAGAAAGCAGCTGTAGGATTGGTCCAAACAGGGTGAGAGATGTAGCAATGAATTATGTGACAAAAATTGCAATAAGGGCCATTTCTAGAATCTTCAAACTGGGAGAATGGGAGACATCCAAGGTAAGCTTAGCTGCTTTAGCATCATCCATCATGTGTTTGATTACCATTCTGACATCAAACATGTTCTTCTGAAAATGAGCTTCATCTACTATTGATTGTTGACAAGGAAAACTAACAGAGACTCCAATGCTAGGGATAGCAAGGAGATCCTGGTGAGCCTTGTAGTCTGTATACAAGCAGTTATGCCTCTCCATCATGATGTTTTCCTCATTCATTCAAGGAAACAAAGTGAACTGTTCAGAAGGATTTTCATGATACAAGCAAGAAATTTGACTTGGATGGATGCCTGGAGGATCACAAATAAAATTTGCTGCATGTGACATAGTGGCTAGGTGATATATGGATAAATGTATCTCTCTAGGAATGACCATACTCTATTACAACTGATATTATGCATCTTGTTGCCAACCTTTCTGATCTTTTCCTCTCTCTTTGATGTGCAACAATTTGTGACCTTTGTTACAATTTCTTTTCTTTTCTTTTTCCTTACCTTGTACTACAATGCCACATCTCATCTCTTCTCCTCAGACTTACTTCCATTTCCATTGATGACTAACCCTTATTCCTTATCTCCTTCCAACAGTGTCCTGTCCCATCACTTCTTGCCACATCAATGAGTCTTCCCTCATATTCCATGCCTACCCTTAACGTTCTACCGGGTTCTACATCTCACGTATATAAATCCTTCACTATTCTCATGTATTACTCATGCTTGAGCTACCTTGTATAACATACAGTGGCTCAAACAACTGTCCCAATGTTTGCAGATTTTTCACTAAACACGATAATCCCTGATAGCCCCTAATCCTCGCCCCAACATGTGAGTGTATGAAATAAAGTACTTACTCATGGCTTTCTATTGACCCAAGGGTCAAGGGATTTGAATAGGATTTGATGAAATGGCACCCATTTCAATATGATAACTCATTGGGACAGTTGTTTGACTTTGTACAAGATAGGATATTTAGTACTTGGTATGACCTCCCTTGGCCTTAATAACTGCTTGAATCCATCTAGGCATGCTTTCTATCTATTTCTGACATTCCTTCATAGAAATCTTCCCCCACTTTACCACCCTCCTATCCCATAACTGATGAACCCCTATAGGAGTCCTTTCATAATCTGAAAGGCATCTTTTGAGATGACCCCAAGTGTGTTCAATGGGATTGAGGTCTGGAGACTGAGCAGGTCAGTCCAGAAGCTTGATATCTTGGTCCTCCAACCTGATCTTGGCTCTTTTGGAGATGTATTTGAGATTATTATTTTGCTGGAGAATGACTTGATCTGCAGGAATTCCAGATTTCTCCATGTTTTGTAGCAAGCCTCCCTCCAAAATGGCCACATACTGTTCAGCATCTATCCTCCCCTCAACCTCACTCAAAACCCCCACACCATTCCACCAAATACAGCCCCATACCATGAGTGATCCTTCTCCAAACTTGACTATACCTTTGACCTCCTTGGAAGTTAGCTCCTCTCCCTTCTTTTTCCTTACATATTCCTGTCCATCTGACCCAATTCCATTGATTTTGGTCTCATCTGACCAGACAACCCACTTCCAGTCTCCACAGTCAAATGCTGGTACTTGAGAGCAAGACCAATCTCCTCTTTCTATCAGTAGTAGAGAAGAGAGGCTTTTCTTCATTACCACAGCCTTTAGAGAGGCCTCCTTGAGGGTATTCCTTACTGTCTGTGGGCAGACAGGAGTGTTGATGATGGAATCAATAGAATGAGTGGCCTGAACAGGATTGCTGGCCTTCCTGGTAAGGATTTACTGGACAATAGTGTATTTATGGGTAGAAGAGAGTTTGGAAGGACAGCCACCACAATGGTTTTCTTTCTCTAGTTGGATTTCTGAAGGGCCCTGGCCACAGTAGACTTCCCTGTGCCTGTTTGGGATGCAAATTTCTGGCAGAAAAGATCAAGAGAAGCAAGAGAGATGATTTTATCTCTTTGAGCAGCAGAGAGATTTTTCATGGTGGGAATGAGGAATTCATTTGTGAGGGCAGGGTTTATACATGCTGTAGAATAATTAATTATATAATTATGACATAATATAGTCATTACCTAAGGTATGTTACCATCTTACAGCATTCCAGGGTCTGATATATGTAATAGAAATTCAAAGTCAAACAACTATCCCAATGTGTTGTCATGTTGAAATGGGTACCATTTCATCAAATCCTATTCAAATCCCTTGACCCTTGGGTCAATAGAAAGCCAAGAGTAGGTACTTTATGTCATACACTCACATGTTAGGGCGAGGATTAGGAGTTATTGGGGATTATCGTGTTTAGTGAAAAGCCTGCAAACATTGGGACAGTTGTTTGAGCCACTGTAGTTCTTTGAATCCTTGTAGTCTTTGCTCTACTCAGAAGAGCATTATCTCTATAAGTCCTTGTCGACCTTTTGACTTGACACTCACTCGTACCTACCCAGTCCAAGCATAACAACCTTACTGACACAAAGTTTCTCTATGGTATTCAGAAAGTCTCTTGAGCTCCAGCAGGTCTGTGGCTTGGAAGCTCATGCTCTTTGAAATCTCATGAGGACTGGGATCCCTCCATGGTTTGAATCAATCTTGAAGGGAAGAAGAAGAGGTCCTTGAGTAATTCTGCTTGTGTATTTCACTTTACAATCTCAATTGTGACTCAAAACTTGAAGACAGCAGAAACTGCCATTTGATCCACCACTAGTCTAACACATCACCTGCATTCTCTAAGTGGTGTCACATCACACATGTCAAAACCCCTACAAGTTGTTGTAACTTTCATGAACAACAAGAGGTTCTGATGCAAGGAACATAAATGTAGATGTAGTTCATGTTCTTGACCTTGAGGGAACTGCTTGTGAAAGAAATCCTCCAGATTGGCACTCATGAAATGCAACTGAGATCAATGCTGTATGCCAGGAACTAATGTTGGGATTGCTGTTGAGGGCTAAGAGGGTTTCATTTTCAGAGAATCTTGCCTGAAAGGCCTCTGGAAAGGATTGTTGATAATATTCAATGACCATCTGATGGTAGGCAACACATAATGAGCTCGGGAGCTTGAATGTCACATGGATTAGCTACTCACCCTGTACTTATTCCACTGTGATTGATTGTCAACCATACCACAGGGAAGTGGTTGGCATAAATCTCGTGTCAATAGAACATCGGCACTGGGACATCATCCAATGGGATGTATGAGTTACTGTCCCAATGTTTAGGGTCATCATCCCACTGGGCATTTATGACCTCTATGCCTTGCATGCCTCTGTGGAACTGGGACAAGGGGAGTGGATGAATGTCAGACTTAAAACTTGATGGTTTTCTGACCCTGTACACCATGACTGAATGAGATGGTGCACATGTCCTGTACAGACAGCACCAGGTTCGGGTCTGCAAGTGGCTGTGTTGCCACTACAGGAAGTGAAGTCGTCGTATGCAGGGAAATGGGTGTGGATTGACAGGCAGCAATATTATCCATCGTGGAAGTTGTGTCACGCAGGGCTGACAGTGGCAAGGTCATCTCCATGCTTGTTGTGACCCACAATCCAGCAATCATGGATGGTAATTGCTTGTCAAACTTGCCTCGGCCTTGAGCAATGATGAGACTGGAACACTAATCATGGCATAACCAGCCCTTCCACAACCAACGGGCTCAGAGATCTCAGTTGAGCATGAATCCAACTTGTCCACAATGTCAGCCTGATATATGGCATCAGCACTCAGGTACCTGATGATGATGTGGTGAGATCGCCAAGCACACTTACCAACTGGAGCACCCATGCAAGCTCCTCTGGCATATGTATGTCATTGTTGACAATGGGGGGAGCAGTGGTGATATTATCACCCAACTTGCCAAACAGCCTGGCCTAGCATATCATTGACTCCTTCTGTCGACCGTGTCTATGACTGCCACCTTGGGTTGTACTTTGTGTTCCACAGTGATTGTGTCAGGCACTAGGTTCAAGGCTGTTCCACATGATGAGACCTCCCACTTGCATCACCACTGGCATCCTCACCTTGCACTCCATTGTTGCAGCCCACCCATGCTGAAATCTATGTATATTTACATAAAACTTCCATAGAGAGCCACTTGTCCTCAATGTGGAAGACAGGGTAGACAGCTACCTCGAGATTTGCTCAAGCAAATTGTCACATTGTCTTTGTGATAGTATGTATGTATGTATTTTTACTAGATGTAGTTTTTCCTAAATGCTGCTGCTGCTAGATTCTGATAGAAACACTAAGGTGATGTGAGCCACTTGACTCATGTGAATATATAAAGTCTTGCATTTTGATGGCCCTGCATCATCAACATCTATAGAGGCTGGCTCCTCATCTTCATCTGAGCTTGAGCTTGAGCTTGCAATTGCAGCTATACACACTGACAAGTATTAGTAGCTAGGTGAAACGACCAAACCCACCAAAGGGTCTAGTGTTTGGAATAAGAGCACTAGGGAGCGAGCACTATTGGTAGTTCTGGGAAAACTCCAAGAGAACAAGACTGGGAAGTCTTGCTCTCTGGTTTATAGCATTTATACTACTAGTACAAGTACACGGACCATGCAGTGCTTATCTAGAAGTACTATACTAAGATATAAGCTGGTATAACTGGGTAGCATGAGGCAAACATGAGTCAGAAGGTAATTGGAAGATAAGGATATCTTTGGGGCATGTGGGGCATGAGGTTTGGCAAACAGTTTGGCAGGTTCGGCGGATAGGGGCTATTGTTTGCAAGTTGAATAACTAGTGAACTAGCACTAGGAAAAATAGGGAAAAATAAGGGAAAAATAGAGGATGTGAAAGATAGGGGGTTCGGCAGGTTCGGCGGATAGGGGCTATTGTTTGCGAGTTTAATAACAAGTGAACTAGCACTATAGGCAAAATTGTTCAGCAAATTGTTCAGCGGGTTCGGCGGGTTCTAGTGCATGTGTAACACTAGGCATGACCCACCAGCGTGATGCACTCACCAGATTCACATGGTTTAACTGTGTAGTTTGGATAGCACACTGCATGGACAGAAATCCAAAAATCTTATGCATCAATGTTGACGCTTTTTCTGGGTTTGCTACATCTTACAAACCATATTAGCATACCATGTCAAGCAGTTTCCTTGTACATACCTGGGAGGAGGCCACCTATAGCCAACTTGATCTTTGGGTATTTGACTGAATAAATGATATGGTCAGATGCCTGATCTGCCAGTGTCTGGTGGTTTCTTGGATGGTTTCACTGCAAATGTGAACATGTGTCAGAAGTGCCTGATCTGTGGGTATAGTGCATGCATGCTCACCTTTCAATGTGGCATCTGTCATTAGCATTGACATATTGATAGAGTCAATGCAACTTGCCTTTGCATTTTATCAAGGCCTTATCCAGGGCAGCATGTTCACTGGCAAATTCAGCTGGGATGGAGGCTTGCCTGATGGATGATTCAGAGGGGAGGGACCATCTGTGAAGCACCTTGTGTAAGTTAATTATCCTGTGTTGACAGACAGACCACAACGCCTGAGGATCGTTGAGAGCGATCTAATCAGATGAGTGAGTGAGGCTATGAGCACCTGAGTGGTATGGTCCAGGCGAGTGGGTTCTGCAGCTCTGAGTGAAAGCCACATGGTGTGAACCACCCATGACAAGGGTTGACCTGGAGTGTGAGGATCAGGGTTAGAGATGGACCATGGGATATAATTGATCTTTTGTGTTGCAGATCAAAATTGAGGAAGTGTCAACATGCTGCCAAATGAGATAGCATGTCTATAGCTGCAGAGATGATGTGTTGGAGCATGCTGTCCTGTATGAATGAAGGTTCTCAATGCTTGTTCACACTGTCAACGATCTTTCCCATGACGTAGAAGATGTGGCGACCATCTCCAGGAGGTGCCTTGAGGAAGAATGCCAGTCCATTGTTGTTCCTTGCAGATTTGAGGGTGGCAAGAAGGTAAGGGAAGTTGTTCTTCTTGTACGACTGTGAGTTCTTGGACTTCAACCACTTCTTGAGCAATATTCTGTGCAACCTAGTGATGTCCCTGGACATGTAGTCACGGCCATTGGCGAGTGGTCTGAGCTCGTCTTCCAGTGCTGCTTGTACAAGGTTCTTGATGTCCTCTATATATACCTCGAGAGGTAATAATGCTGGAGCTGAAATGACTAGTCCTTTATGTATGTCAAAAGATTCTTGGCCTTCAGTCCATTCAAATCTTTTCCTTTCTTCCAAGTGGAAGTCATATAGGAAGCTATTTTGATAATAGTTGGGAATCCAGATGCAGACAATTCTACTAGGGCAGGCCATTCAACAATAGTTCTGATGAAAGAGCAAATACTATGCTCTAACACTGTCAATAGTGTCTCGTGGACAGCAGTGGGTGCCATAATGAAGAGTCTGTGCCATCACAACCATGCACACAAGCAAAAGAACTGTTGCAAATTCCTATGAGCTCAAGGTCACATGCATGATAATGCAGCATCCCTTCTTAAAATGGCAAAAACCATAACTCTGTCTTTATTTTGCTCTTTGCCAGTCACTCCAATTGTTAGGCTTATATATTTGAACTTTCTTATCTGAGAATGACCCACCTGTAACTGTTAAGCAGTGTAACATTCTGTCCAGATCTACTCCATGTTCCAAAATGTATTGTCTGATACCAGATCTCTCTGGCATTACTTTAGGGTTTCCTTCAACATATCTGAACTAGCTAGGTCTATTGTCAATGAAAACTTTCATTACTTGATTGACTCAGGTCAATCACTCATAGAAAATTCATTGATATCTTGAAGCAGATGCGAGATGCTATCAACATGGAGTAAACACACCAATGGAGGAGGTCATTAGAAGGGATTGTGAAAGGTGGTTGGGGACATGGTACAGTTTCCTGTTCAATTCTTGAAGTAAGAGGCAACAACCAGAAATGATCATGTCAATCCCAATGTCATGTCTCCTCATAGAGCTGTAGCACATAGCATTATGGCATAATCATCACATCAGGAAAAATGTAGAAGTCTACAACCAGCTCCTGTGAATCATCTCCCTCCATTCACATCACCTTTTCTTTGTCTACAAAATCCCCCCACATCATATCTGGAAATTGAGTTATTTACCGTGATAATGCCACTCCCTGGTTGACCAAATTCTGTATGCCAACTTAATAACTTTTCATTAATAAGGCTGGCAAATTATTGTTTTCACCCTCTCTGTGAACATGGACCTCATCTTCTCCAGCACAATCATGATCATCTACTAGCACCACACCATCTACGAGACATTCTTCCTACTCTGTACTGGCAAAACTTTTGCAAGCTTGCCCGAGCTGTCCATCTAATTACAATCACCCATGATGAGCTCCTTGAAACTGACAAACTGTTCAATGAGTTCACCAGAGAGTTTGAAGAGCTCTATTATCAATGGAAAATCGAACGTGTTCACTTTGTGTACCAAAGTATTCATGCGCTTACACATTATGGTTGCGAAGTTGAGACAAAAGGACCCCTTGTCTGTGCCTCACAATGGACTATGGAACAAACCATTGGTAACCTTACAGAGGAGCTACGACAACACTCACAATGTCATGCCAACCTTACTCAGCATGCTATCTGATGAGCTCGAGTGAATGCTATCAAGACTATGATCCCAACCCTCGACCCTCATTAAAAAAACTCAGAAAGCTAGGGGATCATATGAGATTAAAGGTGGTTATCTTCTCCTCCCCAAGTATGAGCGCAGGTGCCATGAGATAACTGTGCTTGAGTCGAACCAGATCAAAGATTGGCTTGAAGCCAATGCACCTGATTTCCCTGACCTCCAATATATTGGCCATAATGGATGTTTGAAAGTTTGTCGCTGGGCACATTTGCAGCTGCCAAATGGTCAAAAGTGTCGAGGACTTTGGTGCAGATGGGAACATCATTCCAATGCACGAAAGTGCCACAATGTAAAGGTACATCTATAGCATGAGTCAGAGATGATTCTAATTTGATACTAGTTTATGCTCAAGGGCAAGAGCAACATTGGAGTTGCCCATTACTTTATTCAGGTTCAATCACATCGGAACGCCCTTTTGATTACTCTCACAGTCATCTCACTGTATTCTAATTCCAATACTACCCTTCTTCAAGAGTCGAGTGGAGCAAGATCTATCACTCTGATACCAGCCAGCTTGATTGACCAAATTGTTTCTATGAATCCACATCGAGTGGATGATGAAGATCATTATATCATGTTCAAGCAGCCTGGCGACAATGTAACAAATCTGGGAGGCTTTCAGGTTTCATGTGAAGATGACGAGGATGTAGATGGCCAAGTAGATGACAATGACAATGCTGATGCTCATAGTAATGGACACGATTCTGGGGACTTGTAGTTTAGGCAGGACTTTTCTTTTTGAGCAAGTGACATCTTTCTATACATGCAACAATGGTAGTTGGAAATATAAGTACATGGTGCACAATAGTGTGATACAAATACATGGTCCAAGCATAGACCAGTTTCTACTCCCAGTCCTCTGAGTCTTCATTGCTGATTACTTTCACTGCAGCAGGGAAGGTATTGAGGACCATAAAGTCAGATATAGACTCATTTTTGGAGATTGCATGTACTAGGGACTGAGGGCGTCGAACAGGTGGCCAGACTATGTCATCACGATTGAAGAGCTTGTGTTTGTATGGGATCATCTCTTTCAGAATGCCATTAAAGACAACAGGAACTGCCTCAATACTAGGGTCTGTCATGGGTATGGGTAACCCATGTGGGTCGTGGGTATGGGTATCTGGTGGGTATGGGTGTGGGTTGGCATCTTGGATACCCATACCCATACCCACACCCACATGGTGGGTTTTGGGAGAATTATCAATGATCAGAGTAAAAATAGAATTTGCATTGGCATTTAATCATTAGAGTCACTAAAGATTTGATTTGAAATATGAGAATGAGAATTACAGATGCAAATATAATTAGAATTGGCATGCAATGAGATTAGAATTAGAATTAGGGCTGGGGAGGATTGGAATCAGTGAGAATTAGGACTGGGGAGGATTAGGACTGGTGAGGATTAAATTGGTGAAGATTAGAATTAGAAATCATACATTTTGTTTGTTGCTAGTTTACTCCTGAGGTGAAAGACCCATGGGTCAAGTTTTTTCAACTCATGCAAAAACCCATACCCACATCATGGGTATGGGTATAATGGTGGGTATGGGTGTGGGTATGGACTCAAATACCCATGGGTATACCCACGACAGACCCTACTCAATACTGGCAATGAGTGTCTTGTCGTCATCTGAGTCACTGTCTTCTTCTTCACTATCCTGGTCTTTGCACTTCTCATCGTCACTATACAAACATTTGAAATGTTAGTAACATGATCCAAGAGTGCTGTGCTCACAGCGAAGGGTGTCTGAGGGTGATACTAGTGTCTTGAATGTTCCAGCTGCATGGTTTGGGAACCACTGTGGTGAAAATGGTACCTTTCTCCTCTTCGCACTCACTGTTGCTAGCCTTGGTTTCATCATTCTCTTCAACAGCAAGTTTCTTGATATCTTTCAATCTAAGAAGAATTTTCTATGTAGTCATTAGTATGATGATACTCTGATATGATGGTGGTAGCATAGATACCACAGGTCCTGGCTTGTTGGGAACACACTTGATGATATATGTTGGCCAGTTGGCAAGCAGATTGTCAATCTTGAGAACAATTGTGTTGTTATCGTCGGAGAGCCAGACAGAAGGTCTCGCAGAATGTCTTGAGTGATGGTGAATGACATGATATGGTTATGGTTATGGGAGAAGAAAGAGAAAGAGAGCAATCACCAGGTAACTCAGAGATGCTGCTGAGTCAGCAAAGTATATATGTGCACCTCCTCGTTCTGCCGCCTCTCTATCACAATGAGTACAGATCCCTACTGTAATGACCCTTTGATGAACTATTCTCAATGTTCCCGTACCCTACCCATGCCTCCTGGATACCATCCACCCAGCAGGAACTCTTCTGATGATTGATCTGACCTGGACTCGCGGGAAACATCTAGCCTTTACTACAGCAGGGCTTTTGAAGATTCAAGTCCCCAAATATAGAATAAATGTCGTTTTGGTCAAGAGGTACTTAATGAGTCGAACTACTATGCTGGAATTGGCTCCAAGTCCCTGTCCTCAAGAACACATTTTCCTGCTCGTTCGCATTCATCCAACCACACATACCACCACCACAGCCAAGAAAATGATAGTAACAACACCCTTTTCAGTAACGAGCAGAGCAGAGGTTGCTCTTCAATCCTCGAGACTAAAAACAAAGCACTTTGTGACAAGGTAAACAGGCTTGAAGCAGAGCTACATGTATCTGAGTGAGAAATATCTTCTGCCAAACATTCTGATGCTGATAAAAATACAGAAAGCGGTTTGAGCAACTGCTCTCACATCTCATGTCTCAAGACTCCATGTCAGGCAAAGCGAACAATCAGATCTACCCATGTTCATCTCCTATGGACTCATTCATGACCTTGCTCAAGGATGTTCGA
Organism: Boletus reticuloceps; assembly: GCA_018397855.1. NCBI lineage: Eukaryota > Fungi > Basidiomycota > Agaricomycetes > Boletales > Boletaceae > Boletus > Boletus reticuloceps. Next base: position 112,644 of record JAGFBS010000051.1, read on the forward strand.
GAGTGCAACACTACTCCCTTTCTCCATCATGAAGATTTCCCAAATGTTGTTTATTGGATGAAGGCCGAATATCAAAAGGACTACAAGAATGGCAAGGGATTTCTCCACATGATATCCAATGAGAACTCTGGCTCCACAGGTTTTCTCGAGGACTTGAATGGTGTCATCATTGACAGCGCAACTCAGCAGGACATACGGGAATACCAGCGCACTCTCTGGTCCACTCTGCACAAATTTCACTTGGCACCAACAACCTGGGGGCACTGTGTAGAGCCAGTGCAGGAGTACTGCTTCCACTCAATGCAAATTCAATTTCTGGTATTTACCTACTGTGAAGGGTACTGGAAGATCGACACATTCATGTCTCTGTACTACTCTCAACGGGGAGACCATGCACAATGCAAAGGTGATGCAGAAGACAATGACATGGTAAAGCAAGAGGGCACTGTCACACCAGAATCTCTCCTGGAGGCGTCACGCACGAAACTGAGCAAGCATGCATCATCAACAAGCCGCTTCTCTGGTAGCTCAAAGAAATCCAAGGTCAAGACAATGTCAGTGGATATCAAAGATTCCAGTGGTGATTCCGAGATTGAGACCACCTCATCATCTCCACTCATGTGACAGCCTTCAACTGCTGTTGATATGGGTTTCAATTTCAAGGTATGTACTAGTACGCGGTCAATCTAGTAATGAATAATCCACCATCGACCCTTCTGTAGATTGGCCATACACTTCCAGGACCGCCTACCCCCACAGCTACTACCATGTTCCCATTCACTTCTGCCATGTTCCCATCCACTCCGGCTGCTGCCGTGGCCACTGTGCCTATATCAACTCCTGCGGCTACCACCATGTTCCCATCTACTGCCACTACATCTGTTGCCACATCCCAGCCTCCAGCTAGCACCATCAACAAATCTGGTCCGTCAACTACCATTCAGCAAGTTCTCACAGCTGTTGTATGTGCTACTCAAGACACTACCACATCCCAAGTGCCTATACCTTCAGTTCTCCCCAATCCTTTGCAGCAACTTGCTGCTGCGATGGCGATGCAACAAGGGGCCCCTTCATTGGTTGAGAATATGGACAAAAACAAGATTAAATGCAAGTGTAAAGAGCCCGACTCAAACTCAATTATGCGGCCAAGTGCAAATTCGATATCAGCATGAAATCTCTACACTATCAACTGGTGCAAGCAAAATAAAGGAGGGAAACATGGCAAATTTGCTGCTGCATGGGATGCAATGGAGAAAAATAAGGATCCATTGATTGAGGTAGCTATTCCATTTGTTCATTCCACCCACTTACACTGTCTACAGGAATATAGAAAGTGTTCCAAAATGATCAAAGCAGCAAAGAAGGATGCAGGTGGTCCTGGCAACAGGCCTGCTACTGCTGTTGATGATGAAGCACCCTAGATTGCCCTCTCTCCAAGTCAATCTGATCTGTTCACAAACCAACAAAACTGAGCATTCTATCCTGTCGCTTCTGCTGTCTGCATCCTGCCACCCGCTTTGCTGCCACTTTTAATGTTGCTCATTGCCATGTTCTGTATTGTATACTAGTACCAATATACCCATCTGTGTTCTCTACAAGGCACTATCAGACTCTATCAGTGATATAGTGTGATCTAGGCTCCTCTAAGGTATATTTTGCTAGGAATTCACCACACATTTCTATATTGTCATAGAGCAGTTCTTCAAGCCTCACAGTGAAATTTGTCGTGCATGGTATGCACCCTCTATCAGCCATGCCCAGCCACTTGTCAGTTTTGGCTGGCCTTGAGCCCCCAGTGAGATTCATCAGACTCTGGTAGAGACATGATGACAATATGGAGGACAACCAACTTGTGCACAAACTGCATACAGTAACACTTTTAATATTTGCCCAAATGCATTTTGCAAATCAGCGTGGCTGGCATGTAAGTTATGGTAAAACACTTTGACTTCAAGGTCCAATGTGTCAGCTGGGACAGGTGGGACATTCAAATTCTTCAAGGTGCTGGATATAGCTAGGAATAGGTGAATTGTGTCCATGGGTCTAACTGCAAGTTGCACAGACACAGGTTGAGCAGGTAGGGCAACATTGAGTGTAGGTAGAGTTGCAATATGTACCCAGCACAGGTATAGCAGGTGGGACCTCAGGTCTTAGAAAAGCTTTTCAAGCTGCACATGGGTATATCAAGGCAAGTAAGTGGTATTTAGGATGAAGATACTTTGTGGAATATAGATGTATATGAATTTGCAATCACAAGGCCAGTTTCCCAAACTGCATGACATTATGAGGAGTTGTCATATAATCTTGGCTGCTGAGACATAGTTAGATGACCTGTATAGGAGTCAAATTCAATTATCAGTTATGGGCATCATAAGAGTTGCTCACCTCCCCAGCCTAAGGATTGTCATAATCTCTGTCATCGACTCTCAATTGCATTGAAAACTTCCCCAAGCACACAAGTAGTCATTTGTGTGTATTGCTCACAATCCATTTTATTGGCACAAAAGCCTAAGTTACATAGTACTCATCTGATATAATCACAACTGCAGATTAAATTTAAGGTTGGCAACTCTTTGCCAGTTTGTGTGAAGATGACCACATATTCTTTTCATTCAACTCCCCTGATACCAATACACCATATTATGACTAGTCCACTTTGCAGCAGGTGTAAGCTCTTGTACCCTGAATATTCCTGATAGCTCATTGCTGTAATGCCAGGGGGAACATGCTATTTGTAGCCCTGTTGTGCATCTGATTGTGGACAACATAATCAAGTTGAACTGATTATCATGTACAATGAGAAGCTGTTGGATTCCAACTCAGAGATGAAATGAAATCAATGATGAGGAAGCTGATTACCTGGGTACATCCAGAGCATTGGGACATGAGTGGTACCCAAGGAAGGTGACTGGAGGGTAGACATATGGGCCATCAAGACAAGAAACCCAGAGAGTTGAAGTCTCTTGCTGTAATATGCATTAGTTGTAAGTGATGATCTATGAAAATTTTGTAAGATCTGAGGGTACCAATGACAATCCTTTGATGGGTGCAGACCCTACACTTCTACCATGGCATCCTCCTGTCCCATGGCAGACCTCCAAGATAAAATCAGGCTGAGCCTTGAGCTCACCCCTGAGCCAGGCGCCAGCTCCTCCCTCCCTTCCAAAAGCCTCCAGCTAGATATGGGGGCACTATCCCATGGGATCAAGTTGTTGAAGCCTCCATTGACTGCCTCAACCACTCTAACCTTAACCAGGATGTGTGGCTGTTACGCTCACCCATATCGCCTATTGTCTTTTTCCTTTTGCCTTGCCTTTATTGCTCTATTGATTTTATTAGATATCATTTATCAAGATCTCATCTTATCAAGTCACATGATCTCATATCACATCTAGTGTTACAAACAGCCTATATATAGCCCCTATAACATGGACACTACCATGTATCCATTGCATCACTTTCCTACACTCTCAAAAATACTTCTGCTAACTCATATATAAAATAGTCCTTATCTTGCGCAGCTGTCCCAACTGGTCGTCAACTGTTCGTCAATGGGTCGTCTCATCACGACACTTGTAAAACACTCCCTTTCTCTTTCCACAACTTATGACCACTTTACCACAAAGCCGATCACTCTCCTACACTATTAACCATGAGGCTACATGCTCTAGACTAGCACATGTCACACCTGTCAAGTCCAGATCCTCCAGGTTCAAGTCTGACAGATGTCCAAGGGTACTAGGTCTGAGGGGATGGAGATACGGAGGGGTGAGGACGTTGGCGCAGGACTTATATGTCGCGCCCTTGTCAATCCCTTGTCCTCATATTTAGAGTAGAGGAAGAGTAAAAGGAAAGTCAAGACTCGAAGGGAGGTGACTTAGTTAATTTTCGTACTGAAGGTATGACAGAATAATACAGGGAATTATATAGTACTCGAAACCTGGAGTAAGTCTGGGTTCAGAACTACTGTGTGAAGGCGATGTACATAGGAAGGGGAGGCTGAGTAACGGAGCATGGAGCACAGCCGGAGAAGGCTGTAACGATCAGACAGGTGAAATGCAGACTATAATTAAAGGAGATTAATAGAGGTATGAGTCCGGAGTTACAACTCCATGGATGTCCATTGGTCCTAGGTCAAGGGTTGTCTGAGATTACCCGGAGTTGTCCGGAGTTGGACTTGGTAAAATCTGGGTCGTGACAGTATCCCCCTCTTAGGCCGAGCCCTCGAGACCTGCCAGGAAACCCCAGAGCGGGAAGTCTGTGTGGACATTTCGTCCAAGGTCACGTGATGTGGCCCACGACGATTCGGAGGAGGAAGAAGAGGAGGTGCCATTGGACGAGTTGGTGGAGTTGTCCATGGAGAGGAGTGAGAACACCACTCAAGAGCTGGCGGCTCTGCTCACGGAGGGAACGGACGCTGTTACGATCGCTCCAAGCTATAATGGACTTAACATTTTTCTTTACCTTATATAGTAGTAGCACTGCATGGTCCGTGCACTCTTGTACTTAGTATATAAACCCAAATGCAGTGCCAGAGAACACTAGTCTTGTTCTCTTGGAGTTTCCCCTACAGGCAACTCTACTTCTTCTCTCTCGTCTTTGTCTCAGTTCAAGCGACCTAGCGATAAGGCTTCACTTAAGTGTGAGTCCTTTAGGGTTGTTTCACTAGAACAAGACTATTCAACATCGCTACCTCGCTTGCGGACGGCTATTGACGTAGACCACCAAAGCACCCAAGATGTTTCCTACCTCTCACCATTCACTCGCGTTTACGTCGTACCCTCCAGTACGTCCAGGAAGGTACAACGCGCTATACGGGCTCAAGATATCTTTTTAGTGTCTGCGCCACCGTCCTACGTCGCATCGGTAGAAGGATCATCGCTCATACCCAACGGGCACGTATCAGAGGTTCGAGAGTGGTTCGGGTCGACTCGAAGCAAGTCGTTAAATTTAGTTTACCCTCCAACACCAGTAGTAGAAGCAGCGGAGGCAGGGCCAGCGCAGACAGGACAAGCGCAGGAGCCAGGAAGCCCCACCCCATCATCTCTCGTCCTTTCGGACTACTAGAGTCTACAGAAAGCGCCAGTCGCACCCCATGCTCCATCGGAACGCAGCGCAAGCTACGACCCGAACGAGTACGACCCACCAGTACACCAGCAAATCCCACCTGCATTAGTGCCATTATTCATGCCGGAGAGAGTTGTAGATTGGCTCGTCGAAGGGCTAGTGGACCGAGTTAGGAGAGAACAGATTAGGGAAAGGGAACCGACCCCGTATCACAGAGTCCAAAGACCTCGACAGAGGAAAGTGTGGCCAGCAGCCACTAAGATAAGGGAAGAAGAACCAAGGGTTCTCTGGCCATTTGAAGACGAACTACAGTTCGCACCATACCTTAGGCCAAGGAAGAAGTGCTACAAGGCAAAGAAACGCCCCACATTAGCACCACACACAGCGGAACCACGTACACACCGCTTACAAGTACCAAACCCCCCTCTACCTCCTCGTATCTAGATAGTGTTATGCAATGGCAGCCACTTTTGACCGAGGATTGTTCGAGCAAGCCCTTACCACAAACAATGTCAATGGAGTCCTTACACAGGAACTCCTTGCTATGTTCGATTTCTTTATTGCAGACAGAGACATACATACAAAATCATAACGTTCAAGCATGTTTAGGACAAATCAACACGATGCAGCAGCAATTGACGTTGGCAGCACAAGCACAGCCAACGGTACCCAAAATGAGCAAAGTATTCCAAGACCCTGGAAACTTTAATGGGTCAAAAGGAAAGTTCGAAGAATGGTGGACTAAGATGAAAGCCTGGATAGGTGAAAACCCCACCGTATTCCCACAAGGTTCACACAAGGCAGTGACAGCTGTGCTATCACGCCTTGATGGACAAAAGGCAGGCAGCTTCACCTGCACAAGGATAGATCGCCTATTAAACGGCGGCACATACATGTGGGCAGAACTGGAAACAGAAATCGAAGCTCTTTTCCGTTCTGTCAACCAACAAGAGTGGGCTAGGCAAAAGCTAAAAGCCCTTAAACAAACGGAAGTGACACCCATAGATGATTGGATCATCGACTTCCAAAGATATGAACCACAGGCTGGGATGGACGTCTCCCATCTGATAGAACTCATCGAGCAGAATGTCCAATGCTCAATAATAGATCGGATCTTGATGGAAGGGCCCCGCCCCGATACAGTAATCGATTATCTCAAAAAGATCAGAGAAATCAGCACACAGAAGTAGTTAATAAGCTTCCTACGCAGCGGCAATAGCCGAAGATCTAGAGATCCCAATGCCATGGACATAGACGCTTTCGAGCGTCGTCCCTCTACATCAACGTCCAGAGCACCGATGAAGTGCTACAATTGTGGAGGAGGTCACTTCGTCAAAGCATGTCCCAAGCCGAAATTCACATGTCCAGATTGCAAGTATCTCAGAGGTGGACATAAAAAGACTTGTAGACGAGGCGGCTGCAAGGTCAGGGACATCGAAGAAGAAGGTTCCACCTTGTGGGACAATGAGTCATCTGGCCCGGATCAAGCTATTCGCGGCATGTCATATGACGAAATGAAGGCATACTTCTTCGATCTCCAAGTTACAGAATCCAAGAAGGGAAAAGGGAAAGCCACATGAACACACCGGGTGTTCATGGGGATACTAAACAAGTAAGGTTTAACTTAACTGACGATAACAGGTTTTTGCCACTGGCTGGTGAAGAGTCTGAAGAATCAGACAATGAATCATCTGAAATGCCAAGTGGGTCTCCCTCAGTGGAGCTCGGCAGGGGCTTCACACCTGTACTTAATTCACTTTCAAACACCGACATTAAAATCCCGGAAGAAGTGTGCGTACGCAGCACAAATCTGCAGAAGGAGATCTATATGACCATTCGAGTCTCTCCTTCTCGCACAAGGAATTTCATCACCGCAGAAGTGCTGTTAGATAGTGGCGCAAACATAATATTCATTGATCGCGCATGGGCACAAAAGCATCAGTTGCCCCTAACCCCTCTGCGCCACCCTATTCCTGTATACAACGTGGACGGAACTAAGAACTCTGCTGGAAATATCACACATTCCGCAGAAGTAATTATTGAATATCAGGGACACAGAGAATGTGTTACCGCTGATTTCACGGATCTTGGAAAGAACCAAATGATACTCGGCTTCTCCTGGTTAAAGAAGCATAATCCTATTATAGATTGGACCAAAGGAACGGTCGAGATGACATGTTGCCCAAGGACATGCTCTTTCCTTCAGGATAAGGAATCATTCTTACATCATGCTGATAAAGAGGAAGAGGAAAACGCCTACCTTGCATACGCAGTACACGCGGCTTTAGATAAGCCTACTCCTAAGAAATAAACAGCAGAGGAACTCGTCCCTAAAGAGTTCCACAAGTATCTAAAAGTATTTCATCAAGGAGAATCTGAGTGGATGCCAATTCGGAAACCATGGGACCACGCCATTGATATGAAAGATATGTTCACACCCAAGAAAGAACGCATCATTCCCCTATCTGTCACAGAACAGCAGGAAGTTTCCGAATTCATTGATGATCAGCACAAAGAGGGATATATTAGACCCTCTAAATCTCCACAAACATCACCTGTGTTCTGCGTACCAAAGAAGAATGGACGAAAACGTATGGTACAGGATTATCGATATCTAAACGAACACACAGTCAAAAACAATTACCCATTACCCCTAATCTCGCAATTGGTCGATAAGTTAAAAGGGGCTAAGTTATTTACAAAGATGGATCTCCGATGGGGATACAATAATGTACGCATCAAAGATGGTGACGAATGGAAGGTGGCTTTCATTTGCTTCCGAGGAGCATTCGAACCCCTCGTAATGTATTTCGGACTATGCAACTCCCCTGGAACGTTCCAGGCCATGATGAACAAGATCTTTGCAGATATGGACGACTGCGTCATCGTCTACATCAATGACCTAATGATATTCACCAAGACAGACAATCGTGAAACACATAATAAAATCGTTCTGGAAGTACTACGACGCTGTGAAGAAAATGATTTATTCATAAAACCAGAAAAGTGCACATTCCACGCCACAGAAGTTGAATTTCTTGGGATGATCATGGGAGTAGATGGAATAAAGATGGACGAAACAAAGGTTCAAGCCATTCTGGAATGGCCCACGCCCAAGAATGTCCGAGGAGTAAGAAGCTTCTTGGGATTAGCAAACTTCTACCGAAGGTTTATCCAAGATTACGCAAAAGTGGCTAGACCACTTAATGATCTGACGAAAAAGGAAAGCCCCTTCGAATGGAAGCAGGAACAACAGGAGGCGTTTGACATGTTGAAACATCATTTCACCACAGCCCCTATACTCGCATTCCCCGATGATGACGCTCAATTCCGCTTAGAAAGTGATGCTTCTGATTACGCAACAGGAGCAGTACTATCTATTCAGAAAGATGACAAATGGCACCCAGTTGCCTATTCCTCTCACTCCATGTCTCCGCAGGAACAGAATTACCCTATCACCAATAAAGAAATGCTCAGTGTGATTCGTTCACTTGAGATATGGCGCCACTATTTAGAAGGCACAAAACACAAATTTGAAATTTGGAATGATCATGCAAATTTGCAATTCTACATGACTCGTCAAGACCTCAACAGGAGGCAAGCACATTGGGCGCAATACTTATCACGCTTCAATTTCAAATGGTTACATAAGCCAGGTGCCACAATGGGAAAAGCAGATGCTCTCTCTAGACAAGAAGATCATACAGTCGGTCTTGAAGACGACAATAGAGGAGTATTAGTAATTTCCCCGGAGAAGATTAGAGCACAACATGTTCTGCTCTCCGATGAAGGGGATCACATAAAACACAAAATCTCAGATGCAATCAGCTGTCTCACAGAAGAAGACATCATCACCTTATGTAAAAATTGGAAAGTGTGCAAGGAACATGATGGATTCCTTTACGACACACTCCACAGGCTGTATGTGCCTGATGACAATGGATTACGCATGGAAGTCGTGCGGTTACACCATGACACCCCTATGGCCGGCCACGCCAGTTCAGACAAGACACTTGACTTGCTGCAGCACAGCTATTGGTGGCCAGGATTGGCTACATTTGTTAAAAGTTATATCGCTGGATGCGATCAATGCCAACGGTTCAAGGGAACTAATCAGGCCCCAGCTGGTCTGTTACAGCCACTTCCCATACCCGATCACCCTTGGGAACACATCTCGGCGGATTTCACTACGGATCTTCCCCTATCCCAAGGCTATGATTCTATTCTGGTAGTAGTTGACAGGTTCTCCAAGGAAGTCGAACTCATTCCCTGCACGAAGACCGCAACAGCACTCGATACGGCTAAATTATATCTGGAACACGTTTGGAAGCACCACGGTCTTCCCACCACTATTGTCTCCGACAGAGGACCCCAGTTTGCCAGCGCGGTTATGGCCGACATATGCCGTTCTCTCGGAATTACACCTAAATTATCCACGTCTTTCCACCCTCAGACAGATGGTCAGACAGAATGCATGAATCGCGAAGTACAACAGTTTCTTCGCTTGTTCACATCTGAAAAGCAAGATGAATGGGCCGCTTGGTTACCCGTAGCCCAGTTCTCCATGAATTCCAAGAAAGCCACTGCAACGGGCAAGTCCCCTTTCGCAGTTACACAGTCTTATGAGCCCAGAATGGGTATAGAGTCACGTCACTCAAAGGCACCAGCTGCCCTCGAGTTTACTGACCGCATGGCTGACACATTGGAACAAGTTAAGAATAATATGTCTGCGGCTCAGGACCACATGAAATGTAACACGGATCGCCACCGTTCCGAGTCTCCGAAATATGAAATTGGAGATAAGGTGTGGCTGTCCACATCAAACTTGCACTTGACGTGTGCCTCTCGTAAATTAACTGAGTGATGGCTTGGCCCCTATGAGATAACGGAGCTGATGGGCTCCAATGCTGTAAAGCTCAGGCTGCCCTCTTCCATGAGGATTCACCCTGTCATCAATGTCTCGCGATCGAAACCATACAAGGATAGATTGCCTGGTCAATCCACCTTTCGGCCCGGTCCGGTTCTGGTAACCGAGGATCACGATGACGAACATGAAGTGGATTTCATTGTTGACTCACGGTACAAGGGCCGTCGCCTCGAGTTTCTGGTGCATTGGAAGGGCTATGATGAAACGGATAGGACGTGGGAGCCACGGGCTAATCTCACGCATGCTAAGGATGCTATTTCCGACTGTCACAATGCACACCCTTCCGCCCCTAGGGCCTTATCTATGACTCCTGAGGCGTTCTCTTCCCTCTTTAAGGTATATGAGAACTTTACCACATTTAATCAACGCTGTCTCCCCTTCAATCGCCTGGAAGTCAATCTTTAGGCCGGGGGTATAAAGGACAGTGCATCCACTCTTTACGACCCATCTCACTTTTCACCCACAATGCCTGTCCAATACACATCCTACTCGTTCTTCCTTCCCCTCACTCTGGAGCTCTATATGCTCTACTACCTATGTGTTTTCTCCCCATCCTGGAACAACATGCTCTCTTTCTTTTTCTTTACCTATGATTTTACTTTCTTCCATATCTATTATCTTTGGATCCTTCTTGTCTTCCCTCCAGAATGCTTGCGATACGTCACTCCCCTTCCAGGAATCCTCCGCCGACGCTTAACCCCTTTTGATGAAGGGTATTGGCAAGGAAACCTGCACATTCCTCACACCAATTCGTCCTACTCCCACAGACCACTCACATCCACCATCGCATCATCATCCTCCTCCTCTTCACCATCGGACTACGGTCAGCCCTATGGCTTACCCCACAGTGCACAAGAATGACCAACTGATGTGCCCAATTACTGGGAACCAGCCTATGGAAACGAGGATGCATGGGAACAACCAGAAGCATGGGGACAAGACAGAGATTGGTCAGTCGCTGGCAAAACAGAAACTGGCATTGTCCGTCCCAACAACCCGGAAGTTTGGGAAATCGGCATTGATCAACTCGATCCCAGTCCCATGTTGCACTACAACAGGACTCTCTGCCGCCGAAATCCCATGGACTTTGAATTCTTCCATCCCAACTCCCAGGAACATTCCGCTCCATTGCCAATCCACATGGGCGAACCTGCTCCCCACATCCACGGGGATGACAGAGACATGCCGGGCAGTCCGATCACTCAGGCTAGTGATCTGGAAGACAATCAGGAGTTTCAGGACGCCGAAACCATCTAAGGTCATTCAGGAGTTTGACCATAGGACGGGGAAAGTGTTACGATCACTCCAAGCTATAATGGACTTAACATTTTTCTTTCTATTCAACTACTATCTATTTCCTTCACACATTCACATGCATTCCTTTCATCTCCGCTCTATCACTTCTATTCACACATGCATATCTAATCTCCCACATCCATGCTTCTCTTTCACATTAGATCCGCATTGCAGCATCATGCTGCCACAGCGTACATGCATACAACGCATGTCTGCTACATGCCTTTACCTCATGTTACCTGGTACTAAGGATACTTACCTTATATAGTAGTAGCACTGCATGGTCCGTGCACTCTTGTACTTAGTATATAAATCCCAATGCAGCACCAGAGAACACTAGTCTTGTTCTCTTGGAGTTTCCCCTACAGGCAACTCTACTTCTTCTCTCTCGTCTTTCTCTCAGTTCAAGCGACAAGGCTTCACTTAAGTGTGAGTCCTTTAGGGTTGTTCCAGACGCGGACAGAGAAGGAGAAAACGAGTAGAGTAAATAAGTTCTTTAGTGTTTGTTTTTTGTGTAATATAAACAGAGTCAGAGAGAAAGAAAAGGAGTGAGAAAAAATGGAGTGACTAAGCTGGGAGTGGCCCGGGCTTGTCCGGGTACTTCCGATGGAAGTCCGAGACAAAATCTGTTGTGTGTCCTAATTCCGTAGTGAGTAACCAGGAAGTTTCATCGTCAGTACCTTCATATCCTAACCAGTGTACCAAGTACAGGAGTTGGCAATGACGCCTTCTCTGATCGATCTTGGAGTCTAATATCTCCTCGATCTCGTACTCTGGTTCGCCTTCAACCTCAACTGGAGGTGGCGGAGGTTGGACGCAGTCCAGAATGGTGTTCAGAACTGAAGGTTCTAGCTGTGAAACATGGAAAATGGGGTGTACGGATTTCATGGATTCGGGTAGATGGAGGGTGAAGGAGAGAGTACCGGGTCTCGCAATGATACTGAAGGAACCCAGGAACTTCTCGGAGAGCTTTTTGGATGGTCGTGTAGACCGAAGGTATTTCGCTTTAAGCATCACTTGATCTCCGACCTGGAAGTCCAGAGCGGGACTTTGTCGTTTGTCTGCTGGTCCTTGGTAGCGTTTTTGCGTTTCCAGCATCTCCAATCAGAGGAACTCATGGAGTTCATTCAAGTCCATGACATAGGACTTGGCTGTGGAAGAGATAAGATCGCGATCAGAGTGAACGGAGAAGTTGGGATGGTATCCTTTATTGGCGAAGAATGGAGATACTCCAGTGGTAGCACTAGGAGCATTGTTATAGGCGAACTCTGTAAGGGGCAAGTGTTCGGACCAGTCGTCTTGCTGATAACTGCAATAAATCCAGAGGTACTGTTCAAGTGTCTGATTGGCTCGTTCTGTCTGGCCATCCCCCTCTGGATGATATCCGGAGGTGAAGTGGAGGCGCATGTCGAGAGCTTTACCAAGAGACCAGAAAAAGTATGATACAAAGTCGGAGCCCCTGTCGGAGGTGACGTGGGATGGAACTCCGTGCTTGGAGAAGATGTGGATGAGGAACAACTTGGTGAGTTGGTCGACTACCACAAGAATGGCAGTATATTCCTCCGAAGATGGAAGCTGTTCGATGAAGTCCATGGAGATTGAGTTCCATGGTTTCTCCAGAACCAGAAGTTGCTTCCGGAGACCATAAGGACAATGACGAGGAGTCTTCGCACGAGCACAGGCTGTGCAGGAACTAACATATTCTTTTACGAAAGTCCAGATTTTCAGCCATGTGTATTCACGACGAATGAGCTCCAGGGTATGGTTCTGACTGAAATGTCCTGCAGTTGGATGATCATGGAATGTCCGGAGTATACGGAGAGGGAGGTTGTCAGCTTCTGGGACATAGATGTGATTGTCCCATAGAAGGAATCCTTTGGAGTTGATACTCCATCGTGGGTCTAGTGATGTCGAAGACAGGAGAGGGGACGCAATAGGATCGTTGGGGAGTGCGGAGAGGATGTCGGACTGGAGTCATTCCATGTCGATTAGTGCTGATGCTCAGAGTAATGGAGACTCGAGAATTGTGGCTTGGAGGGAGGGCGCAAGCTGTTCAGGAGTAAAAATCGACTGAAAATTGTCAGGATTGACGCAAGCGAAGTCCTTTATCCCCCTCTTTGGGGTAGACATCCCAGCGTCTAGTCAAAGTGTCTGGTTTCGCTCCGAGCTTACCAGGCCGGTACCAAACAACCATATTGAACTGGTTAAGGTATTTGGACCATCAGGCCTGGCGGCGCATCAGGAGCTTAGTGGAGGAGAAATATTCGAGGTTTTTGTGGTCCATGAGGACGTCTATAGGGGTCTCGGAGCCTTCCAAGTAGTGTCGCCAGGACTTGAACGCCTCGAAGATTGCCAGCAACTCCTTATTGTGCATGTCATAGTTCAATTCTGCTCCGGTCAAAGTCCGGGAGAAGAACGCGACAGGATGAAGTTCATTGTCGGAGGGAGTGGTGATGGAGAGAATGCCAGCAATGGCGTAGTTGGAGGCGTCAGTCTCAATGGTGATGGGGACGTTCGGAGTCCAGTGAACGAGCACTGGAGCAGAAGTGAAAGCATCCTTGAGATGCTGGAAGGATTTCCGGCAGACGTCAGAGAAGTCCCAAATGACTTCCTTGCGAGTAAGGCGAGTCAGGGGGACCACTATGTCAGAGTAACCCTGGATGAAACAACAATAAAAGTTGGCAAAGCCCAGGAAGGACTGAATGTCCTTGACTTTCCTAGGCTCAGGCCAATCCAGGATTGACTTGATTTTGTTGGAGGCCATGGTGAGGCTGGTGGGGGAGAGAACATACCTGAGGTACTCGACCGTAGTGGTATGGAATTTGCATTTCTCCGGCTTGGCATATAGGCCATTAGCTCGGAGTCGCCGGAGAACTTCTCGGACATTTTTACGATGTGATTCCATGTCATGGGAGTAAATCAGGATGTCATTGAGGTAAACCACAACGAAAAAATCTAGCAGATCCATGAAGATGGTATTGACGAACCACTGGAAGGCCGCCAGAGCATTGGTAAGTCCAAACGGCATGACCAACCACTCAAAGGAGCCATAGCGAGTGCGGAAAGAGGGTTTCCACTCATCTTCCTCCGCAATACAGACCAGATGGTACGCATGTTGGAGATCAATTTTTATGTAAACCTTGGCTCCGGAGGGCGCATCAAGGAGATCAGAGGTGCGGGGAAGTGGGTAGCGGTCTTTTTGTGTGATACTGTTCAAACCTCGGAAGTTGATGCAAAGTTGAAGGAAACCATCTTTCTTTCGGATGAACAATACCAGGGCTGCATGCGGAGACGTAGATTGTCTGATGAATCCGATATTGAGGTGTTCGTCCAGGAAATCATGGAGGGATTGTTGTTCTGTAGTGGAAACAGAGTAAATCTTTCCAATAGGGGGTTCTGCTCCTCCCTCCAACTCGATCTTCAATTCATATGGCCAATGAGGGGCAAGGGTATCGGCTTTCTGCTTGCTGAAGATGTCCGTGAAGTCATGGTATTCGGAGGGAACACCAGAGAGGTTGATTTCCTCGTCGGAGGAATCAACGGAGGCGGAGGCTGCGCAGGCAGAGATATCTTCAGTAGACTGGAGGGAAAGAGAGAACTGGTCTGAGCCCTCCATCTTACAGGCGTGATGAAAAGCGACTGCATTCACGAAGGAAATGTGAGGAGCTGGTAGTCCGGGAGCTGTAGGCGGGTCCAGAGAGCGTTCCAAGGGAGGAGTGTCATCTAGCGACAGGGAAGGAACACTCAGAGGTTCGGAGTGTGATATTGGGGTTGGCATCCCATCTGCAGGAGTTCAGAAAGTAATGCTGCTCGTAACCCAATCAATCAACAGATTGTAGTGGGTGAGCCAGCAGTGTCCGAGAACAAGGCTGCATGAGGGATTCAACGAGGTTACATAAAATGTATCAGAGGTGGAGATGCCAGAAGCGAAGAGGATGGTTAGATCTACCACGAGGGTAATAATGGAAGTTGAGGAGCCGTCGAAGAGACAGAGGTTTATCGAAGGAACGGAGTACGCAGTAATCCTGTTTTTTTTTGACGAACGCAGTATCTACAAAATAATGAGTAGAGCCGGAATCGACAAGGATAGGTACATCCGAGAGGTTATGTACGGGGATAGAGATAAATGGACGGCGAGAGTTCAGATCGGAAAGAGTGGACATGTTGAGACGTAGTTCTGTGATGGCACAGTTCAGATCAACGCGACTCCCAGCCTGTGCGGACGTACGAGAGTCGTGTTCTATTTTTTCACCTCCGAAGAAGCGGAGGTGTCAAAGTCCATATTTCTCCTCGGTCTATCTCCGGTGGAGATCCAGAGGGGTTGGGATTGGTGGACCAAAGTCCGAGGGTAGTGGACCAAAGTCCGGAGGAGTGATCAAAGTCCTGAGGGAGTGGACCAAAGTCCTGAGGAAGTGGACCAAGTCCGAAGGTAGTGGAACGAAGTCCGTTTGGAGATGATACATAGGGGTTCCGATGTTGGTCACTGACTAGCAGTGACATACGGAGGTGTCAGAGGACAGAGAGACCAAGGAGCGGAGGGGGTGAGGATATCAGCGCAGGACTTATGTGTCGTGCCCTTGCCAGTTTCACGGATCCTCGTATTTCAGAGGTTCAGAGGTTTAAGGAAGATCATAAGGAGCGAGGTTGGAAGTATATGGCTTTAGTTGAGGAAGACGAGATATTTGTACTGAAGGTACGACAGAGAAGTACAGGAGGTTTATATACGATAGAGCCCCGGAAGAAGTCTGGGTCCGAACTACTGTGCGAAGGCAATGTACATAGGAATGACTGACGGAGGCGGAACACAGCCGGAACAGAACAGGCTGTACGGACTGGTACAGGGAATGCAGACTATGACTGAAGGGGATTAATGA
Organism: Boletus reticuloceps; assembly: GCA_018397855.1. Lineage (NCBI taxonomy): Eukaryota > Fungi > Basidiomycota > Agaricomycetes > Boletales > Boletaceae > Boletus > Boletus reticuloceps. The sequence continues at coordinate 128,808 of JAGFBS010000051.1, forward strand.
AAAGTACAAGTTCGGAGATGTAACTCCGTGGATGTCCAATGGATCTGTACAAGTCCGAGGTTTCAGGATAGGGGCTAAGGAGATGATCTCCAGAGTTGAAAGTGAACTCCTAAGGGAGTGGAATGGAGATGAACTCCTAAGGGTGGAGATGAACTCCTAAGGTGGAGATGAACTCCTAAGGGAGTTCTTCGGAGGTGTGGCCTTATTCGAGGAGTTAGTGGAGTTGGCCGGAGGTGTATGGAGATGTTCGGAGGTGACCAAATAGGGGTTGGAATGGGATATGACAGGAGGTCAATGCCAAAGCTTCTGGAGTTGCGGTAGCTGCACGGGTTTTCGATGCTCTAGAAGTGGACTTCGGGCAGTCCTTGGCGGAGTGTCCACTCTCACCACAGAAAAGACACAGATTGGTGTCCATTCGGCGTTGACGTTCCTCAGGAAGGAGTTTTCTGTCTTTGCCCGATTTGGAAGCAATCACGTCTGCCTTGGAAGGGTTGCCATTGCCCTTGTTGTTGTTTCCTCCCCCGGAAGAACCGGAGTTGCAAGATGAGGAGGAGCCTTTGGACTTATTGTCCTTAGGCGTGGAGGAGTTAGTTGGAGTGGAGCTCAACAACTTTCTGGAGCTGTGGTTGTTGGAGGATGTCGAACCGGGGGCCTTTGGAGCACGCGAAATTTCTTCCTTGCACTCCCAGTACCTTTGGTCGATCTGCTGTGAGAGGGTGCGGAGGTTGTGGATGTTATCAGGTTTGCCCTGACGAGTGGTCTCATCTTTGATGTGATCCAGAAGTCCGGCGGAGAGCACCGGGTCCCCATTCTTGGACTTGGTTCACTAGGCGATTCCACTCAACAATGTACTTGGAGATTCACTGAGTGTCCTTCATGTGCAGTTGCTCGAGTTGAGTTTCTGCCTCAGCGACGGGATCATGGGGGCCGATGTTCAAATGTAGCTCGTACAGGAAGGCCTGCCAATCTGTCATCCAAGGAGGACGACGGGACGGAGTGACAACTCCGAGCAAGTCCGGCTCGAAGTAGTTGAGGACCATTCCTTTGAGATATGACGGAGCAAAGGTCACTCGGCTTCGGTCCTTTCTGAAGGACTTTTCGTTGGCTTGGAAGGTGATCTCGCATTGCACCACGAAGGAACGGAGTTTCTTTGGGTCTGACCCGTCGAAAGTGTCCGGTTCACGGACTGTGATCCTTGCGTTGCTAGTAGAAGGACTCTTGCGACGGAGTGCTTGGCAAGTCATATCGCGGATGGCATTAGCCAATTGGTTGAATGGCTCGAAAGCCAGAGGGACGTCGTTGGGTGCCTCATCTTCTTCTCTCAGACGATCACGATGGAAGAGTCGTTCGGAGTCTGGAGTAGAAGAGGTGGAGGAGCCATTGTCGTCTGGGTCATTGGGATTGTCACCACCACCACCATCTCTTTCTCTCGCTCCTGGTAGAGGAGTGCCAGGGCAGTCCTCACCCCAGAAGTCCTCTTCATCTTCCGGTAAGATCCAGATACGGAGAACTCAGGAGACATGTTCTTCAGGGAGCAGAGTGAGCGGAGATGGGGTGGGCTAGGTGCACCATCTTGATGATGCCGAAGGTGCGGCACATTGGGTTAGGCTGACGAATTTGCCTGGTACGGTGCGAGTGCTGCCAAAGGCAGACTGCAACATATTAGCATGAGAGGTTCGGGTGGAGCGTGTAGACATAATAGTTCAGAAGGGATTGTGACAAGAGGCAGTACGAAAATACTGTCAAGTCCAGATCCTCCAGGTTCAAGTCCAACGGAGGTCTGAGGGTCCTGGGTCTGAGGGGACGGAGGTATGACCGAAGTCGCCGGAGGTACAGAGGTGCAGAGGTACAGAGGTACAGAGGGGTGAGGACGTTGGCACAGGACTTATGTGTTGCGCCCTTGTCAATCCCATGTCCTCGTATTTAGAGTAGAGGAAGAGTAAAAGGAAAGTCAAGACTCGAAGGGAGATGACTTAGTTAATTTTTGTACTGAAGGTACGACAGAATAATACAGGGGATTATATAGTACTCGAAACCTGGAGTAAGTCTGGGTTCAGAATACTGCACGAAGGCGATGTACATAGGAAGGGGAGGCTGAGTAACGGAGCACGGAGCACAGCCAGAGAAGGCTGTAATGATTGGACAGGTGAAATGCAGACTATAACTAAAGGAGATTAATAGAGGTATGAGTCCAGAGTTACAACTCCGTGGATGTCCATTGGTCCTAGGTCAAGGGTTGTCTGAGATTACCCGGAGTTGTCCAGAGTTGGACTTGGTAAAATCTGGGTCGTGACAGCACTTCATGGTCACCTCATGGCCCCTATCTACCACATGTCTGCACAGGTCTACTAATTATCCAGTAACATTGCAACTCATGTTCACCTCTTGTTGCCCAGTAGTACCAACACATATACTAGTATAGTATATATAGATAAGCACTGTACAGTCCATGCTCTTGTACCAGTAGTACAAGACTCCCTAGTCTAGTTCTCTTGTTGTTTCCCTTGGTTCTCACTCTCAAATAACCACTCTTGGTTTCCCTCACTCCCTTATTGTTCCATTAACCATAGACATTGCAAGCGCCATATTGAAAGTCTCTCATCGACGTTACTCATACCAACAACTATAGAGAACCTTGGTTGTTACAGTGGCTACACACAACCAATCATGGCCCCATACAATTGTCATGGTCAATGGAAGGGCATTGTGGGCACCCTTGGTGATCTACTTTTTGTGCCCAAGCAAGAGATCATATAATTCATCTCAGTGAAGCTGGTAAGTACCCAGACCCTTTCCCTGCCTAGTTCTATTTTTGTTTTTGTCACTTACCATCCCATCACTGTTATTGATTTTATAGATAAGTTTGCTCTATGATGTGATTCACTTTGTATATGTCTCTGTAAAATGAGTCCCAAATAAGAGCATCTGTGTGGTTTAAGGCCTGCTGCATATCCATGAAGATTTGTGCCTCTACTTGATTGTACTCTCTGAGGCCATAGGAACAACCCTCGCTGGCCTTGCATTTAAACCTACTAAGGACTTGAATACTGACTGTCCCCAGTTAGTCACATGACTCAGTAGAGCAGGGCTTGAAACTGTGAGCAATGGATGCATTGTCCCAAAAACGCGCTAAGTCTCTGCCTACACTTCTTTCTTTCCATCCTCCATCATCCTTCTCCCAATGTCCAACATTTCTGACATCCTTGCTCTTGCGGCATCTCTCACCGCTGATGATCCAAAGGTTCTCACCAACAATCGACTCCATTCCGCCAACAAATGCATGTTCACCATTGCCAAGTCCCGACTGGATGACAAGGACACGCTGGTAGAGGAGCAAGAGTATTGGCTGAAGGAGTGGAGCCAGATGTTGGTGCATAGGCCAGTACGAAGGAAATGCCACAGGGTGATCTCTGTGCCTCGCTGCTGGGGGTGCATGAGCACAGTGTCAAGCCATTGGTGCCAATCCTTCATCGACAAATGGATGGCGGAGATCGCAGAACGTCAATGCCAGGTGGAAGAACATGTGTGCAGGGAACATGAGTGTGAAGAGCATGAGCAGGAGAGGGTTGCACATGAGGAGCAAGAACGTGCTGAGCGAGAGCATGCCCCAGAAGAAGGTGCACCATGAGAGGCGGCACATCCATCCCACAAGGACAGGCCAAGGGCAATCCCACACCTCAAGAACCAGAAGGTCATGTCGAGGTTGAGTCCGGTCGATCGAGTTTGGATACTGGCGAGGACAACAGCACCGGCAAAGTCCGCACCACCAACCACCAAGTCCACTGTGTCAGAAGCAGGGTCCGGAACATCGGGCAGGCTCTGTCCATACATTTAACTGATGACCTGTTCTAAGGTGAGCTATTGGGTAGTGTGCCATCTATGTTCAACTAACTGTTTGTTTAGCATAGTCAGGTTGTCCTTGAGGATGATGCGGATGAGGAAGAGGAGAGCACATGCCCCTCCAAGAGAACCACAACTTACAAGCAGTTTGGCCATCATTATGCATGAGCTGGTGTGCAAGCCATGTGCTGTGTGAGGTGAAATGTGCCAAGGCCAGGATGGATGCACTTGCACCCAATGTGCAAGATTGAAGATCAAATGCAGCAAGTTGTCCAGGCAATCAAAAGTGCAGAGGACAGATGGGAGCGAAGTTGAGATGGATAAGAAGGGGAAGGGGAAAGCACCTGGTTTGTGTGGGTCCGTTGTATCTGAATTCGTTCAGCTAACTCTTTTCACAGCTCATCCTACTCGTACTCGCCACAAGGTGGCATCTGGAAGCAACGATCCAATCATCCTCAACGACTCGGATGAGGAAGATGAAACTATGGGAGATGCCTGTGGTAACTCTAGTAAGTAGTCACTAGAGTAATGCTATGGTATGGAGATTCTAAATAGTGCGTGATTATGTAATATGGTGGCTGTACAACCGCACACTGTTTGCTAATTCCAACACTCCCCTTCAAATGTGTGGGTATATGGTAGTGGAAAGGAAGGATATAAAGATATTCAAAAGTAACAAAGTCCGAAGGCAAGACTGGCTGGTCTGATGGTCCAGAGCAGAGCAGAGCTAGTGGAGACCTAGCAAAGACCAGAGTAGACCGGAGCTACGGCTATCAGTACAGGCATGAATACTAGATGTAAGAGACTCACCTCAGTTGATGCCAATGAGGACAGAACAACTGAGGTGCTATAGTATGAAGTGGAGGGTTTATATAGTGTATGGTAAAGGGACACTCGTACCTCAATTAGTAGGATAAATGTAAGGATTGCGCCACACAATATATTGATATGTACACGCTCCGGAGTCTCGGAGATATGAACTCTGGAGATGGGACAAGTCGGTTATGAGTTCCCATGTCCAGAGGAGTCTCCGGACTTCAGACCTGGTGATATTTTGTCACTCCCACTTGAGTGTAACCTTAATCCCATGCCCCAAACAAATTTCCAATGTGGTTCATTAGCAAGAGGCTTTGTGAGTATGTCTACCACCATGTCCTTGGTGGAGATATACCAAACTGTTGTTTCTCCTTTTCCAACTAGGTCATCCCAAATGAAGTGGTATTTTCATTGAATGTGTTTGGTCCACGCTCGGAATTGCGGGTCGTGGCATAGGATGATGGCTGCCTGATTGTCGCAGAACAACTCCGTGGGGCCTTTTTGAGGATGTCCGATCTCATCAAAGAAAGTTCGGAGCCAGGCAACATGTTGTCCGGCATTGCTGAGTCCAATGTACTCCAATTCCGTAGTGGAGAGAGCTACCATACTCTGCTGTTTGCTAGACCAGGAGATGGCTCCGCGATTGCTGATAAAGACAAAACTGGACGTGGATTGTGAGTTGTCTGGGTCCTGAGACCATCCTGCATCAGAGTATCCATGGAAGTCCATGTCCGTGGAGAACTCTGTTCCATCAAAGCGGAGTTCCATGTGGCCTGGACATATCAGAGCATGCATTTTGCTGCTTCCCATAATGAAGTGCGCGATACTCTGTTTGTCTCTACTGTCTGAGAACAGTAGGTGCCACAAGCGTAATGAAAGTGACAAGAGGAAGGTATGTGCCTAATGGGAGGTACTCACTAGATCTGAGGATAGAGATTGCTAGCTTGAGGAACGGAGTGAAAATAGAAGCAAGGTAGAAGAGCTTGTATAAGAACTAAGGAGAGCGATACAGAGTGAGCTCCCCTCTATATAGTGTACAGATATCTGTTTGTACCTGTAGGCCTCTACTCTAGGGTAGGTAAAGATAAGAGATAGGAATGAGTCATATCGTATGATGAATGATAAGGAACCTATCTAGCCAATAGCAATAATGGCTGTTATCTATGATGACATATGATGAGTCAAATGTGATAGTGTAAAACGGACCTAGTGTCCGATAGTCTGGACCACTGATGTAATCAGGTCTAGAATCTGGGTTATGTAAGACAAAAACAGAAAGCGAATACCCAGATTTCAACACTCCTCACTAGAAACATGAGTCATCATGAAAATGGAGATAAAGTCAAACTCTTTTGTCCACGCTCAAAGGCTATCTTTCCAAGATTCTTGGTAAAGATATCTGCGAACTGTTGTTGTGAAGGAACATAGAATAGTTCAACTTCACCTTCCTCAACAGCCTCCCGAATATAGTGTTCAGGGATATGAACATGTTTAGTTCGTCCTTCTTGAGCTGGATTCGAAGCAAGGAACAGGGCTCCCTGGTTGTCAATACACAGGGGAATAGTGGAAAGGGGAAAGGATAATTCCTCGAACAGATTGTGGATCCATTGGATCTGTCTGCAACATTCTGTCATTCCATAGTATTCTGCTTCGGTGGATGAAAGTCGAACTCTCTTCTGTCATTTGGATAGCCAAGACACGATTCCGTTTGCAAGGAAGACAGAATAACCCGTAGTACACTGTGAGGTCTCTATGTCTCCAGCCCAATCAGTGTCAGAATAGGCGATGAAACCATTGATAGGTCTGTCAGCAGCATAGGTCAAGCACAACTTGGTAGTATGTGCGAGATAGCGCACTATATAGAGCGCCTTCTGCAAATGATCCTCAGAGGGGTTTGCAGAGTACTGCGACATCTTGATCACTGAATAAGCGAGATCAGGTCGTGTGCCAAGCATGATGTAAAGCAATGATCCAATGACTGATTGATAACGACTTCGAAGAATTGGGTTTGATTCTCCTTCATTGGGTTTGGGAGTATAACCAGAAGGAAGAGGAGTAGTGACTGGTTTACAGTCAGTTTGACCAAAGTGCTCAACTATCTTTTCAGCATAGGAGCATTGATCATGCCTCAGAGTGCATTTCTTGCAATCTCTGGTAATCCTCATTCCAAGGTACTGTTTGGCTTCGCCAGTTTGAGGGTAAGTGATCTATCATTACCCATAAAAAGAGTGTCATCAACATAAAAGACAAGAATAATCAGTTCATCACCAATAAACTTGACATAAACCCCTGGATCTGTCAAACCTGGTTACTAGTGAGAAGGTTTCTTCATAGTCAATACCAAAGATTTGTGTGAAGCCTTTGGCAACAAAGCAAGCCTTTTTACGGCCATCGCTCTTAACTGCATAAACCCATCTTCCCTTGATGGGTTCACGACCTTTAGGTAGATCAACAAGAGTCCAAACCTTTCAGTTCATAAGAGACTTGTATTCTTCATCCATCGCTTCTCTCCAAGATCTCTGTTTTGATGATGAAGTGAGCCTCAAGACATCCTTGTATTGTTTAGGAATGTTTTGGGAAAGAGCAGCAGACAAATGGAACCACATCCATTGGCTGCTGTAAAGCTCACCCATATCATCATCCTCATTTGTTGGTCTGGCAGGAACAGATTGTTCTGCTTCGTCCACAGTATGTTGCTCCTCCTGGCGAGTATTGGACTTGCCATGAATCTCTCTCTCAATCTCAAGAGGTGGTCTATTCCCATAAGTGTTATTAGGAATGATCTGATGTTTAACATTCCTGGTGAAACGTCTCTCCGGTACAGGAGGTTGACGAGCGTGAGATTCTAATGAAGGTGGAGGTGCACGATTAACTGGTGTGGATCAAGAAGGATCCCAACGAGGTGGTGAAGGAACAGGTGATGGTGGAGATGGAATGTGACGACCAGGTGGTGGTAAACCAGGTGATCGTGGTGGTGAAGGTGATCTGAATCTTGGACGGGGTAATAGTCCAAGATCAGGTATGTTAACTATAACATGACGAGGGGAATTGGAAGGAGGTTCTGGATTCTCCTTTTCCGATTCTTCATCTGATAGGTTGTTTGCAGGGTCTTCTAGTATCTGGGCTTGGTTTTCGACAGCAAGATCTCTGGAACATGATCTAAATTGAGTCTCATCGAATGTGGCATGGGTAGAGATAAAGAGACGATGTCTGGTTTGTGACCAGAATCTCCAACCCTTGGTATTGGTTTCGTAACCAATGAACATCATTTCTTCTGCTTTAGGGGACAACTTGTCCTTCCTTATCTCCGGTGGTATGAAGACAAAGGTACTGCAACCGAACACTGTGAAATATGAAACATCAGAGACTGTACCATTGAATAGGTCAATGGGTGTTTTCCACCCATGATGACGAACTGGCTGTCTATTGTAGACGTGAAGCACAGTCTCCAGGGAATCTTGCCAGAAGATCCTGGGCAAGCAAGCATGATAGCGCATTGCCTTAGCTTTCTCCATGATGGTACAATTGAACCTCTCTAAATGTCTGTTCTGCTGAGGTGTATGAGGAACAGAGGTCTGATGGGTTATGCCTCTGGATGTGAAGAACAATTGAACATCTCGACCCATGTATTCCCCCCCTCAATCAGAATGCACAGAGGTGACCCGAGAACCAGAATTGGCCTCAAGCCAGGCAAATAGGCGCTGTAGCGCAGTCAAAGTACCAGACTTTTCCCGAAGGAAAGCAAGGAGCACAAAGCTGGAATAATCATCAATGAGTGTTAACACATAATGAGACCTGGAGCGAGACTCCACAGGGAACGGGCCCATGAGGTCGGTGTGAAGGAGAGTAAGAGGACAAGAAGCACATTTGATCGAAAGACCGAAACTGTGATCCGCCATCTTACCCTCAGAGCAGCCTTTACAAGGAGGAAAGGCAGAAGGAATGGTGATATCTGGACAGCCAGAAGTGTGATGATGGAGCTGCCGGAGTACATTTTTGGAACAGTGTCCAAAACGAAGGTGCCACAAAGAGAAAGAATCAATAGAGGTACCCGAGGCAATCTTCCCTGGAATAATCGTAGAAGACTGAAACCAGTGGAGATTGTTGTCTGGAAATGAGGCAGATGCCCGGATTACCAGACTTTCCAGGTTGTTCTGGTTACGAGTTTTGTGTTTATCGATTTCAAATCGATATCCCTGAGAGGTCAGGGTAGCAACAGACAAAAGTCTGTGCGATGCTCGAGGTGCATACCAAACTCGTTCAAGGACCAAAGGGTCACTTCCATGAGGTCGAAGGATAACCTTTCCAGGACCATACATGGAGACAAGAGAACCATCAGCGATAGAAGCATTTTTGGTCCCTCGTGAGAGATGAGCAAAGTCATCTAGGTATGGAGTGACATGATCAGTGCAGCCACTGTCAATCATCCAATGTGAACGAGTTGGACTTATAGTGTTTCCAACAGTGTACCAGGCAGAAGAGAAGATGTGATTCTCAGTTTGAACTACATCACTAGGGTTTAAAGGAGTCTCTCTCATCGTCATCCCTTGGATGCCATGTGAGAGGCTAGTGAAGGAAACCGGATTATAATTGTCAAAGTAACTGGAAGTCTCCTCCTCAAGAGGAAACTCTCTGATTGAATGACCAGGTAACGATTGTCCCATAACTAATCCTCCAATCACGAAGGTAGTCTTCTTCTTCTTCTTCTTCTTCGGCTTGGTGACCCTACCAGATCGTTCTGATCTCTCCAGAGGATTAGAGGGAGGGTCGGCGGGAGTGAAAGGACTGGTGGACAGTAGATTGCATGTCTGGTGATATGTCCATAGAATCGTCAGATGGTCCGTCCCATCCATGTTCCACAACATCAGAGTCAAACAGTTGTTCAATCTCCATCTCCTGAAGTCTAGAGGTAGATTGGAAGTCTTCCTTGGTCATCCCATAGTAGGGGTCAGGATCTGAGTTAGTAAACTCGTTTACCATCAACACCTGAGCAGGTGCTTTGCCCTTCCCTTTCTTATCAGCATTTTGCTGATTGTACCAACCTCTCTTGTTGTTATTTGAGTGTCTCTTCTTCTTTTGTGGGTTTCCCACAGAAGATGAAGGATGGCCAGATGACCGCTGTTGAGGTTGTCATTGGTTCTTCCACTTGTTCTGCTGTGGAGGGCCATGACGAATGATGTTTGTCCTGTTCAGAGACGAGGATGAGGAAGAGGGCTGGGGAGGTGGCACTTGCACATGAGTGATGCGTGAAGAAAGCGGGCGAAGCTTTGAGTGGTGAAGATCCACCTCTCGAAGGATGGCTTGGATGTTGTTTTCCACAGTGAAGTCGTCTTCTTGTGTGGTATGGATGAGGGTGGAGCAGAGTGCTTCAAAGTCATCAGGAAGTTGTGCTAGAATGAACATAGCACAAAGAGATTCGGGAAGTCGAAGACCTGCATTGAGCATGCCTGTGAAATACTGTTGTATCTCCGAAATGTCTTCTGACGCGTGCTGGGTCTGTATACGCGTACGAAGTACCTTGTGCAACCAGTAAAACTGTCCTGTGATACCTTTAGAGGCAAAGCAATCTGACAAAGTGTTCCAGAAGAGGTAGGCTTTCGACTTGTAGTAAGTCATTAGAACAGGTGTAGTAGTACTTCCTGTGTTAACTTGGAAGTCTGCCCAGTTGGTTGGAGCAGTGGTAGATAACTGATCATTGACAGTGATAGAGAGGAAGCCTAGAATCTTTGAGTCTGCAGCCTTCCAAATCGTTTCATCAGTCACAGCGACACGCTGAGTTGATCGAAGGGTTCCATCTATGAAACCTTGTCCACCTATCGAGGCTAAGATGCCTTGAACGTGAGAACTCCAAACAGAGTAGTTCCTCTGTCCCTCAAGGACAGGAATGCGACTGAGGAGGGATCCATCGATTCTAAGATCTGCAACAGTGGGAACAGCGGCTGACATGTCCGTTGGAAAGAATCAGTGTTCGAATCATAAGGAGAGATGTAACGTCATCGAGAGTATCAGTTCCACAACCTTGTGTCCAGTCCCAATGCTTAAGAACTATACATTGTCCATGTCCGATCTGATCCATTACATGCGAGAACGTCTCCAAACTTCACCAGCAATGGTGGCAGCACGACGAGGTGGTCTGCCTTCATCCTGTTCTCCATAGAGTCTGCGGAGGCAAGCCTCTTGCATCTCAGGAAGGGTTGAACACTTCCTAATCTGCTGTTGAAGCCTGTGTTGGACAGGCTTCACAGATCTCCAGCTTTTGCGAAGGTACTTGTCGAAATTGTAGTTCTGAAACAACCCTAAGGACTCACACTTAAGTGAAGCCTTGTGCTAGGTCGCTTGCACAGAGAAAAAGACAAGAGAAGATAAAAGGTGAAGTTGCCAAAGGGGAAACTCCAAGAGAACAAGACTAGTGTTCTCTGGCGCTGCATTGGGGTTTATATACTAAGTACATGTGTGCATGGACCATGCAGTGCTACTACTATATAAGGTAAGTATCCGTGATACTGGGTAACATGAGGTAAAGGCATGTAGCGGACATGCATTGTGTGCATGTACTCTGTGGCAGCATGAGGCTGCAATGTGGATCTAATGTGAATGAGAAGCATGGATGTGGGAGATTAGCTACGCATGTGTGAAGGAAATAGGGGTTGAATGAAAAGAAAAACGTTAAGTCCATTATATTATAGCTTGGAGCGATCGTAACAAGTTCCAGTACCGCTGGGATGGAGTAGGAGCCAATTGTCTGGTGATACAGTTATTCCAGTCAATGGGATCACCAATATAAATGTTTGGAGAAATAGAATCATATAGAACTTCATGAATGTCATGAGAACGGTAAATGTCTCCAGGATCAAAGTGAGAAAGAGGAGGAAAGAGATCTCTGCGCAAAACTTCATGACCTTGGTAATGAACTAATGCAGGTGGGGTAGAAATGTATGTCTTGGAGGGGAAAGCCCATCCAGCACCAGCATAAGCTGAGGAAAGAGACTTGTCCTTGAACATGAATGAACATGCAAGGATGGAGTCATCCCAGGTAGAAGTCTCAGCTGATGACACCTGGAAAGGTGTCACCACCCAGTGGGATTTCCTCAAATGTACCCAAGGTCCAAAGCCAGTCTGTCTAAGGAAGGGAACTACCCACCCTTGATGACATATAGGCTGGCAGAGATTCCTCGGTGATAGCGGAAGGGGATCTTGGAAAATCGCCTCCCGACATATTCCTCCTTGATCTCGGTTGGCCAAAGGTGTCAAGTGATACTCGACTGATTGTTGCCATAGACTGTTCTCGAAGGTGTTGAAGCTCATGAGGGGTAAGCCTAGATTCAAGTTCCAGCATTGGGATTTGGAGAGGTGTGCCATGAAGAGGATCGTGTGGCGGAGAGTAAAGAGGAGGTGGTGATGGTGTTCGAGGAGGAGGAATGGGAATAGGGATCGACTCTGGACTATTGACTAAGTCCGGAAAAATGGAGTGAATAGAAGTTGATTGAGTTCTTCCTCTGAAGGGTCTATAGGCAGGGCTAAAGATGTATCCAGAACGAAGGGTTTCTTCATGATATGTTCCAGATATACCAGTACCAAGTCCTCGTAGTCCGTCACAATATTCTGCTTCTTCAACGTGTCGTTGACAGGAAGGGCAGGGAATATGGAAAGGAGTCTGGAAGTTGTTGAAACGAACCAGACATGTAGGATCCTCTGGGCAAGGTGTAGGGACGATGAGAGCAGGGAGTTCTGCAGGAGCAGAGAAGTAGGATGACTGCAAGGGGGATGTCTCGGAGCGAACCTCGTAGGTTACTCCGGTCGCAGGTGTGGACAGAGATCGGGAAGATGATGGTCTCTCCGATGAAGGCAGAGGTGAATCACCATGAACCTGTTGAACTGGTTGTTGGGGTCTAGTAGACAAAACCAGATGCAATGTGTATTGTTCGTGATTAGCAATGTGATACATATCAAGAGAAAAATAACCACCATTGACTCGAATAAGGATGTCTCCGAATTGATGAACAAAGAAGTAAACAGCCCCAAGTGCATACAAGGGGATGTTGGTAGCAACGAGCAGAAGACAATGTCCAAGAAGGACAATAGTCTGGGAGAAACTCGTAGCAACTCTAGCCTCCATTCTGCTAGGTCAAGGGTGACGGGAAAGCGCAAGTATGTCAAGCCTTAACTAAGCAGGGCTCATAACCTAATGAAGTGCGCGATACTCCGTTTGTCTCTACTGTCTGAGAACAGTAGGTGCTGCAAGCGTAATGAAAGTGACAAGATGAAGGTATGTGCCTAATGGGAGGTACTCAGTAGGTCTGAGGATAGAGGTTGCTAGCTTGAGGAGCGGAGTGAAAATAGAAGCAAGGTAGAAGAGCTTGTATAAGAACTAAGGAGAGCGATACAGAGTGAGCTCCCTTCTATATAGTGTACAGATATCTGTTTGTACCTGTAGGCCTCTACTCTAGGGTAGGTAAAGATAAGAGATAGGAATGAGTCATATCGTATGATGAATGATAAGGAACCTATCTAGCCAATAGCAATAATGGCTGTTATCTATGATGACATATGATGAGTCAAATGTGATAGTGTAAAACGGACCTAGTGTCCGATAGTCTGGACCACTGATGTAATCAGGTCTAGAATCTGGGTTATGTAAGACAAAAACAGAAAGTGAATACCCAGATTTCAACATCCCAGTGGATACGTTTGGGTTTCGCACTAAAGCGGCTGAGCGCACCTACAGCATAGGCAATGTCCAGACAGGTTCCAAGCATGAGGTACATCAGTGACCCTATGACTGTGATATAGGAAACTGTTTTTCCTTCAATAGTCATCTCCGGTATGGTCTGGTCATCCTCCAGGTTGGTTGCAGACAGTTGGAAGTTGTGTGCCATGGGGGTCCATGCTGGCTTACAGGTAGACATCCCAGTGTGTGTTAGGACAGTTCAGGAGTACTGTGATTTGGATAAGGAGATGGTCCGGAGTTTCCTGTCCCGTTTAGGTTCAATTCTAAGTATGAACTTTGCTTCTCCAAGGTCTTGCATTTTAAAGGCAGCAGAGAGTTTGGCTTTTACGGAGTTCATGAACTTTCGGGTGGTGGCAGCTAGGAGGAGGTCGTCAACATAGACGACCAGGCAACAGAGTTGGCCATGCTTTCAGAATACATACAGGTATATTTCCACATCTAGACGGAAGAACCTGAGTTCTCCAAGTTTGCAGTCTAGGGTTTTGTTCCAAGTTCAACCTGCCTGTTTTAGTCCGTACAGAGACCGTTGGAATTTCCAGCAATATCCAGGTTGGATTGGAACACCTGTCAGAGGTGACATGTATAAGTCCTCCTGCAGCTCTCCATTCAGGTATGCAGTGGACACATTTATTTGGTCTAATTCTAGGTCATGCTTGGCAGCTAGTGTGATTAGGGTTCAGACGGAATCAAGGTTTGTGACTGGAGCAAAAACCTCTTGGTAATTGACTCCTTCCTTTTGTGTGAAACCGCACGCAACAATTCAGAGTTTGTAGTGTTCTATGTTTCCAGTAGGGCTCATCACGGGTATACCCCTGGCTCCCAGGACCATGACCCGTACCTGTACCCATGATGGGTTGGTACCCGTGCTAATGGGTACGGGTTTGGTTGTGGGTACAAGCTTTCATACCCATACCCACACCCGTGGCAGGTTTTACCCATGGGTCATCCTGGTCAGTCGAAGAAGATGGTCAGCACATCTTATGGGTCGATGAGGACGTACCAGGAAGTGATCCCCACCCCCACAATGATGCCCAATGTGAGGTGAAGGATGTGGGTGACAGCGCAAACGACCATGCCGACGACGAGAGTTGAAAGGGAGCAAGCCTGGATGGAAAGCCACCAGGCCCTACGGACGCAACAGATGAGTGGGATGGCTGTATGAGAGTTGAGGAGAGCTGCGGGGAGTGCCAGGGAGTTGGAGATGACAGTGGACAAGGCGGCGACGACGGCGCAAGGAATGACGCCAGCGGTGACTCACAAGGAGTCACGCAGAAGTCATTCACTATGGACGAATCCAGTCAGCACTGAGAATGATCCACAAACGATCCAGAGGACTCACCTGTGCCACCAGAGCCACCCGACATACCCGCGAACCACGTGAGCGAACCTCATGAAGCATCAATTAAGGGGGAGAGAATGGGCACGAAGACCCAAGGTTGATTGACCATGGCTGACGAAGAACACGATCAGCATGGTGAAACGGGAGTCAACAACATACCTGACAAGCTCCCAGTGTCACCCAAGCCACCTGATGAAGCTGCGAACCATGTGAGCAAACCCCAGAGTGTTGAGCTCGAGGGGCAGGGTGAGAGTGATTTGAGCTTCGAGTTGGAATCCATGGAGGATAAAGCGGACGTGTCGAGGACATCATGTACGTGCCAAACAAGCTGTGCAATGCATCAGAACGGGCGCGCAAACGGTCAGAGCCAAGTGAGGAGAACTCACCAGATGGAGCTTAGACCAAGATAACCGAGCCAGGACGCAACAATGTGAGTCCCACAGCATCCAGGAACGTCCTAGGAAGGTCAGAAATGAGTGCATCAACAGAATGAACACACCACATCGAGATACCAGGCCAGGAGGCCATACTATGGGTCCACAGGAGGTGTCAAGAGTCATTGGGGGTGATTCATACCGCCAAAGCGTTGTCGATGGCGGTGACCACGATGGGATAGACCCCAGGGATGACAGGAACGAGCACGTCGTCATCAGCAAACCAGCACTTTTTGGCCATTTTCCCACGAAATATCTTTGCACACCACACAACCACATGTGTACCTATGCTCACAAAAATTCACCCAGAAGCTTGTATATATGTAAACATTGTCCCATAAAAAATTCAACCTAGGTTAATACTGAAATTGTTGAGTTGCATTTCCCCTATTTCTCTGTACATATTTGTATTACTAGGTACCTTTCTGTAGTGGCTGTCCATGTCTGCAAATACCTGTCAATACAAGGGTTGGTTTGCTGATGGTCGAAACGAGCGCACTGCATTGAGATAGAGGGCCAGGCGGCCACATACAGGTCCAGGAGGCGAGGAGAGATGTCGAGCACGAATTGAAGCGCAGAATCGATGTGGATGGCATCCAAATGGATGGGAAAGGATGCGGAATGACCACCGCAACGAGCGCAGCACGATGTGACTCGAAACGAGTCGAAACAGACATGCTAGCTGAAAACCAGTCGAGTCAGCACGGAAAACGGAAGCGCACGACAACGGACGTACCTGAGGCATCCAAACCACCCATCCATCATCTCAGAAGGCCTACCAACCACGTTAACCCACCACGTCACCGAGGATGACTGAAATTGTGACCTAGAAGCATCAATACCACTGGCAGACAGACTCACCATGTCACCAAAACACGCTGAGACCGAATTGGGTGAATTGGATGCGCTGTACATGTTGTACATGGACCACAGGTGATGTATGAACAATCCCAGGGTGCGATGTGTGAAGCCGGCACCACCAGAGTTGATTGTGGTGACGGGTACCACAGGTACGGGTATGGGTTTGTCATGGGTGACAATTTTGTGACCTGTACCCATACCGTGCAGGTAAGGGTACCAATACCCGCGTGGGTTATGCGTACCCATGATGAGCCCTAGTTTCCAGTCTGATCCCATTTGATTCAGAACACAGGCTTGGAGCTGATCGGAGTTACTCCTTCCGGAATGAGTATGGTCTCATAGACATGGTTGGAGTTGAGGCTTAGGAGTTCCTCCTCTAAGGCAGACTTCCACAGTTCTTTGTCTGGACCGGAGAATCTTTAGAGTGTTCGGAAGTGGTTGTTTGGAGGACGAGTTTGCAGATCCAGCGAATATGAAATCCTCTATGGAGGCTGTAAATGCACCAGGGATTTCTGGATCGTCATCTGGGGGCTCTGCAGGTTGTTCCGGAGCTTCCTCCTGAAGGGTGCGGTCATACTCTTTGTTTTTATTTGCCACTTGCTGTTGTCTACTGCTTTGTCATATGGGTGGCAAAGCAGGAGATGCAGCCGGAATGGTAGCTGGAGGAGGAATCAGAGCTGGAGTTGGAGCTGGAGGTGGTCCAGGATCTGGAATAGGAGCAGGGACTTCATGTAATCGGAGTTGGTCCAGGCGTTCGGCGAGTTCCTCAATGCCGGGACTGTTAGGACTTTCTGGAACTCCCACTGGTTCAAGATAGGGTCGACGTTTATTGTCGTCGATGTCCAGCTCTGGAATTAAGCCCTCCCACTGTTCCTCAACAGCGGAGGCTTTCCAAGGAGCAGATTCAGCATCGGAGATAGTTCCAGACTCGTCGAAAGTGACATGATGGCTGGAGATGATGGTCCGGTGTTCGATGTCAAGGAGTTTGTAGGCTTGTTGCCCATGAGTGTACCTGATCATGATACATTTCTTTCCCAATGATCAGAATTGTCCCCCCCACTGCTTCTTTGGTGTGTATGCATAGGCAGGACACCCAAAGGGGCGGAAGAGAGTCGGATTGACTTGGTGATTGAAGAAATTTTGATAGGGTACTTTTCCAGCAAGTCCGGAGGTTGAACTGCATGTGGAGATGTAAGTGGCAGTGGTCATAGCATCAACCCAGAAAGATTTCGGGAACTTTGACTCCTAACATGGTGTTTGCCAGTGTGGCCAATGTTTGGTTCATTCATTCAGCCAAACCACTTTGCTCGGGAGTGTAGGGAGCAGATGTCTCATGGATTATGCCATCAGTTCGGAGTTGGTCTCGGAACACCTTGTTGGTGTATTTCATTCCTTCATCGCTCTGGATGAATTTCGTGTAGGACTCAGAGAAGTCCTCTTGTCCAATTTCTGACCAGAGGAGGGTTTGCACATCTGATTTCCACTGGTTGTAGATCTGAAGGGCTTCATTTTTGTGTTTCATGAAGTATATCCAGGGGAAATGGCTGAAGTCGTCAACAATGACTAGCCAGAATCTATACCCTTCACGTGATCTCGGAGTTATAGGACCTCCAACGTCTGTGTGTATCAGTTCCAGTGGGCAAGTGGTCCAAGGGTCCTCCTTGGGTTGGAAAGGGAGTTTCTTCATCTTTCTGAGTGTGCATGCCTCACAGAATATAGGTGTTCCGGTAAGGGTGTCAATGCCTCGGAGTTGACCAGAGTTGACCATGCTCTGAATGTGGTCAACAGAGATGTGGCCCATTCAGCAGTGGAGGAGGTTGACATCCACAGTTGCATGAGCAGCCTCCTTCTGAATACTCAGAATAACCTTTGTATGGTACAGACCACTCCTATGCTTGGCGACAAGGATGGTGTTCCGATCCTTTCGGATGTAGCATGCATCAGACTTTGCTGGAAAAGTGACAGAAAGGCCTTTGGAGGCCAGTTGGTTTACGGAGATGAGCAAAAGATGGAACTTCGGAATGAGTAGGACATCAGATAACACCACTTCATAGGTTTGTCCAGAGACTTGTGATATGAGGGGTACTGTTCCGATTCCTATGGCATGTGCTTCAGAGTTGTCTCCAAGGGTTACTGGATGTGGCGGGTTTAGTGGACGGTATGGTTGGAACCAGGATCAGTGAGGAACCATGTGAGACGACACTCCAGAGTCAATGATTAGTGTATTTCTCCCACTATCACTTTGCTCAGATGACAAGTAGGCCTGAATGTGTTTGATTAGGGACTGTGATACATTTGCACTGGCTACGTGTGCGGAGTGTGGAGTATCCAGAGTTCCTTCCACCGAATTTGCCTTCTCCTTTCCTTTCCTTGGCCATTTAAAACCTCCCTTTCTCAATTCCTCAACCCATGCTATATACTGGTAGCAGTCTCCAGAGTTGTGCATGGGGGAGAGGTGGTGTTCACACCAGGCAGAGGTGTTTGGAGGTTGTGTCCGTTGTGCTCCAGAGACCTTCATGGCAGACTCCAAGTGTCCAGCTAATCGGAGGCGGGCATCCTCTGCAATGATCAGAGTTTCTATGGCATCAAAGGTTAATTTGCTGTCCTCCACAGTGTTGATGAGGGAGGACTTGAACAGTTCCCATGTCATAGACTTCAGGAGGGAGTTGAGAAGGATCAATGCCATGACTTTGGAGTCGACGGCAAATTTCATGCTGGTGAGCCGGGATTCAGAGGTGTGGAGTGAAGCGATGTGCTCCGATACTTCGGAGTTGCCATCCCAGCTCACATTGAAGAGTTGCTGAAATATGTAGAATGCAGAGGAGACGCTCGGAGTGTCTAGGAGCGATAGGAGTTTGTCCCAAAGTGCCTTTGCGGAGGTACAGGACTCCGTCTTGAGCAGGAGAGCATTGGAGAGGCATTACTGTATGATGCCATGGGCTTTTCATTGCTTTCCAACCACTCACGGACATCTGAAGCTGATACTCCAGTTGTGAGGGTTGGTTTTACATATGTTCCAGTGATGACTCCATGTACTTTGTTTGTGCAGAGTTTTCGGGTAACCTTTACTTTCCACAGGGGGAAGGTTTCGGGTCCTGTTAGAATTTTGTCATTTCGGATGGTATCCGATGTCATGTTTGAGTGACAGGATCAGGTAGAGTTGACAGAAGAAGATTTAGTTTCTGACAGGTGTCAGATGGCTGGTAGCCGAAGGTAGCTGGTAGCCGGAGTTCAACAGTAAAGTGTGCGCTGAGGGGTGTGTGAGTGTTGAGTTGTTTCGAGCTTGTCTGATTTAGCTTGTGCTAACTGGGCTCATAACCTATCAAAGTCCAAATGCAAGACTGGCTGGTCCAAAGGTCCAGAGTGGAGTGGAGACCTAGTGAAGACCAGAGTAGATCGGAGCTCAGTCAATGCCAATGAGGACAGAACGACTGAGGTGCTATAGTATGCAGTGGAGGGTTTATATAGTGTATGGTAAAGGGACACTCGTACCTCAATTAGTAGGATAAGCATAAGGATCGTGCCACACAATATCCGTACATGCTCCGGAGTCTCGGAGATATGAACTCTGGAGATGGGACAAGTTGGTTACGAGTCCCCATGTCCGGAGGAGTCTCCAGACTTCAGACCTGGTGATATTTGTCAAAAAGGAATGGTACTTAGCAGTAATCCTCCTCCATTAAACAAGTTGCAATCACATCCAAAATAAGTGTTTGGTGTGTCTTGAAGGTGTGCGCTCGCGCAGTGTCCATATATGGTAAGTCACAGCTGACCTTGCTGACGCTGCACAGTCTAAGTACATGCACTGGCCTCAATCAACTCTGGTGGTGCCATCTTTGCATATCACACCCTGGGATTGCTTCACCATTGTCTATGGTCCATGCACAAGGTGTACACTGCATCCAATTAGCTCGATTCAGCCTTGATGCGGTTTGGGGACTTGGTAAGTCTTGTGGGTGGTATTGACTCTTGTAGGGTTCGATTTGATTCATCCTCGGCAACACAGTGGGTTGGTGTGATCAGTAGGTCGTCTGGGGTGGTTGGATGGTGGTTTGGATGCCTCAGGTACGTCCATCTTCATGCGCTTGCGCTGACCGTGCTGACTCGCCTGGTTTTCAGCTAGCAGGTCCGTTTCAACTTGTTTCAACTTGCGGTGTGCTGCACTCGTTGCGGCGCCCTGTCCGTCACCTCTCCCATCCATATGGACACCATCCGCATCGTTCTCGCGCTTCAATCCACGCTCAATGTCTCTCCTCGCCTCCTGGACCTGTATGTGGCCTCCTGGCCCTCTATCTCGACGACGTGCTTGTTCCCATTGCTCCAGGGGTCTATTCCATCGTGGTCGCCGCCATTGACAACACTTTGGCAGTCCGAATCACCCTCGATGAATCTGGACACCTCCTGTAGACCCATATGGCCTCCTGCATTGTGCTGATCGACTTCATCGTCAGTCATTGTTGATCAACCATGTGCCAATGTGCTCATTCTCTCCCCCTCGATCGATGCATCTCAACATGTCTCGGCACTCTCCCATTCATCCCGCGCTCTGTGCGCTTCCTCTGCGATGGGTTCAGAGTCGTCACCGTCACTGTCTGTGGCCTCTGGGCCATCCTTGACTCCTTTCAACATGGCCTCCTCGACCCTCTGCTCACCATCTCGCCATCCTGTGCCTTCAGGCTGGTTGGGTGGCTCAGTGGATGCATCTGGTCGATGCTCATTGTCGCCCGGCATGTCCGCAGGGTCTTCTGATGGTCTTGCTGGATCCATTGTTACCTCCGTCTCAGCTGGGTGGTTGCGTGACGCGTGTTGTGCACTCGCGCTGGTCGCCATCTGGTCACCTTGGTCCCGAGTGGCCTTGGCATTGTCCAACTTGTGCATGGTCAGCCCAGTGCTGCCATTGCTCGCTTGTGGTGTGCACTCCCCTCGAGCGACATGCTCTGGGGTGCATGTGGTATCATCATGGTGGTGTCATCTTTGGATGTGTCCACTCGACCGGTTTGTTCGTCAACACGCTTGTGCACTCAACATTCTTCATTAGCCATTTCATTGACCTCACTAACCTTGTCCCAAGCCCACTCCTTGAGTGGCTCGTCTAGTGGGTTATGTGATGTGCCCGCTGGCCTCGTCGGCTCAGTGCGGCTTGTGTTTGAGTTCGCGATGCCAGCGGTCTCTTCATGGACCTGCTGACTCGCCGTCTCAGGATTCTGTGACCTGTCTGCTGGTGTTCTAGGCTCGGCGCGTGTCACATATGGGTTCTCGACATCAGTGGTCTCTTCATGGACTTGCTGACTCATTATTTGGGGGTTCTGGGGTTTGATGGGTGTGCAACGGGCTTCAGCACCTTCGCTGTTGTCTAGTGAGCTGCTCACCAGGGTTGCGAGGCTTACACTGTCAGTCGGTTCAGCCGTGGTCACTATGCCCAGTCCACTCGCTGCAGCTGTGCCTTCGTCAACTCTCCCACACGATGTTTTGCCCAACTTCTCGTCGTTTGACTGATTGGCTTCTTCTCGACCTCCTTGTGTTGATGCACATTGTCATATCGCTTCATCAGATAGTTGATGTATTCCCGTGCCATCTCGAGATGTTGAAAATGCTTGAAATTTGGATTCGGGACTGTACATTCGATGACGTGTTTTACGAGTGACTCGTAAACATCTTTGAATGGGTCTGGTGGTGTTCCCATGAGGTAATTGGCTACTTGCTGTATGTCAGCAATCTTCTGAGTGTTCTTGCACCATGCCGACCAGTTCCGTCTGTCTGGTTTCAGCTTGAGAGCTTCAACCATTCTCGTGAGCAAGCTTGTCCAGCTACTTGAGGAGCTTCAGGCAGGGCTCATAACCTGTGGGAAATGCCTGTGGTAACTCTGTGGTAACTCTAATAAGTAGTCACTAGAGTAATGCTATGGTACAGAGATTCTAAATAATGTGTGATTATGTAATACAGTGGCTGTACAACCGCACACTGTTTGCTAATTCCAATAGAAACACCCAAAAAGGCTCCTCATGTGAAGACACACATCAGGAAAAAAAATTAACACTACATGGTACTATGTTGTCTATGTAGCCTTTGTAGTATGTGTCATCTTCCCCCCTATACACAGTACTATATAGACATGGGGCTGTGATATGTAGCTTATGTAGCACCAAGTAGCAGCTCTTGTTCTCGTGCTATATAGGCTATGTAGTCAGAGTGGCTGATCATAGCTTAAATGGTACACTAAAAAATGCACGACATAGACTATATTGCACGACATAGATATCTCGACAGAATCTACATACCCTCATCCTCGTCATACTGATACTCCAAACCATCATCCTCGTCCCGGCCCATTTCCTCATCCTCATATTTGCCTGTATCCTCATCCTGCTCCATATCCTTATCCTGCTCTATAGTATTCTCTTTGACGTCAATACCTTGGTCAACCACTACATCCATGCCACCACTGTCCCCATCCATGCCCTCCATCTGCTGACACTCACGGAGTACATATCTGTTGTAGTCCATGGCAACGACAGTGAGTGATAGGGTGGATGTGCATGTACATTATATAATGAAGAGGAAGGGTATGAGATTTGTCAAGCGGGAGAGGGAGAGCGTGGGCAAGCTTGTCCTGTCCTCGTCGCACAGTAACATCATCATTTTTGCTGTCGCATTGTTGCGAGATGGTGGGCACAAGGGAGCAGGAGAGGGTGAGTATATAATGAAGAGGATGGGTAGGAAATCTGTCAAGTGGGAGAGGGAGAGTGCGAGCGAGCTTGTCCTCGTTGCGCAGTAACATCATCATTGTTGCTGTTGCGTTGTTGTGAGATGGGTGGGCACAAGGGAGTGGGAGAGGGCGAGTATATAATGAAGAGGTCGGACGGGTAGGAGATCTGTCAAGCAGGAGAGGGAGAGCGTGGGCGAGCTGGTCCTCATCCTCATTGTGTGGTAACATAGACAGTGTACAATGAGATGGGTTGGTGAGCATGATTCCGAACAGGACTTAGCTTTTTGAAAATTTCTTTGAGGATGGGGTGGCATTGTCATGTTGTGTGATTGGAGAGCCCGGGTGGGCCGTGCATGTGAGGGTGGTGGTTCGAGCACTGGGGGACTTAGAGGAATTTTGAAAGTTGCTTACTCAATCAAGTTACACGACACAGCAGCATGCCCTCATGGCCCTTGGCCATCGACACCATGACAACAATGACATGCACGACTACACCCATGCCACCGCCATCTGAAGTGCATGATCGCATGCCTGGAGGACACAGTGACAGGGGCATGACAATGACAAAGCAGTGTTGTTGATGGTCCAGCGCCATCAATGACACCACCTCCACTGTGATGTGTGCACAACAGCACACCTGGAAGACACTAGCAACAACAGCAACAACAACAACAGCAATGTCGTCATTGGCCCAGCACTATCAGCAACACGACAGTGATGACAACGACATGTACATGGCCAGCCGCCGTGACCACCACCCCACACGATGATGGTGCATCCCATCCTCACCTTCTTGCCGCAACTGCTCTCCCACGTCAGTGATGACAATGATGACACAGTGGCACCACCCGTGCCACCGAAACGACGACAACCACCACCACCACCACCACCACCACCACCACCACCATGAAAAGACAACAATGACAACGATGTGTCCCCACCACCACTACCACCACTGTGGCAAGACGACGGCAACGATGGCATGGTGGCACCACACCCATACACAGCGTCATCTGTGATTTAGGTCTACAATGATTTTGATACATTTTGTAACACATGATGGAAAATGGAAACACCCCGTCTACGCTGATGCTACCATTGAACTCGTTTGGGTTGAGGTCACTACATAGACACTGGTAGTCATATGAAAAAACTTAAACCTGTAATGGTAGTCAATGTAGTATGTGATGCGAAGCACTGAGGTACTGTTGACAACATAGTACTATGTAGACTACAGAGTTGTGGCTGTGTACTACAGCCATATTCCCTTTTTGCAGATGGCCAGCCCAATGTGCCCACCTCCAGACCAATCCACGAGGCTGGTGTATGTGCTATGAAGAGGCTTGAGGCCAAAATCCTCAAAAATCAAGCACATTGTTATGCTTGGACCAGGTAGGTACGAGTGTAGCCTTGTGAAGAGAGAATGAAGAGAGCATCGAGTCAAAAGTACGACAAAGTCTTATAGAGGTAATGTCCTTCAGAGTAGGACAAAGACTACAAGGATCAAGGAGCTTGTGGGGGCGTCCACACGAGGTTCAAGGTGTTAGGCTGATACCAACAGGGTCAAGGGCTCAAAGGGGATCAAGGAGTGACCACAAGAGCGATAGATTGTACAAGGTATACAAGGAGCTCAAGAGTGAAGAAAGTACATGGAGTGATAAACAACGGTTTATATACTACATGGAAGAGAAGTTAAGGGTAGGCATAGAATGTGAGAGAAAGAGATAGAACATGAAGGAAGGTACACAATGACTAAGCAAATGGAGTATCATCGGGACGCCGATGGGAAGGAGATGCAGAAGGTTGGGCAGATTGCCACAATGCAAAAAATTGGTCCACTGCATCTCTAAAACATTGTCTCCCTGGTACTTGTGGTATCTTGAGACCATCCAGCAAGTACAATCTGCCACCAGTTCCTCAGATGACTTTCCCTGAGTTCAAATACTCAACACAGACCGGACACATCTGCATAAAATGACCAAACCCTGCACAGAATTTGCGCAAAGCCAGTGCACGGATAGCTTGGTTAGCTTGTACTTTGATAGTGGGAGATAGATTATACGACGGAATAGGGACAGTTGGTTGCATCTGTTGACGGGATGGTTGATAGGACATTGGTTGTTGAGGAGCAGGGTGAAACACAGGTTGTTGGGGAGCAGGGTGGAAGGCCGGTTGTTGGGGAGTGGTATTGAACGTGGGTGGTAGCGATGATTGGAAGGTGGATCCGGATAGAAGGAATTTAGCAACCATGGTGTCGTCATCCATCAGATACGGATCATCTGGATGGATGTCTTGCTTGACGATAAGGAGACGTTCTCAGATCTTTTGCTGGAGAGCATAAGGGAATCCGTTGAGGTAGAGCATGTTCCTCTCAGTCATTGTGAGTTTGTTGTTAGTACGAGTACTGCAGTTATCTTTAGGAATGCTCGGGTACATCAGGAAAACCCTCAATATGCAATTGCATGCAAATGTTTGCAAATGCACACCATTGTGTACTATTCCATCTGTTTTTTTAAGTGCCTATTTGAAAATATGATTTTGAAGTAATGTATGCATTTTGATACATCTGTACACAATCAGAAAACAATGTACAGTACACTTACTCATAATGCATATTAGCAAAACCTAGTGATTTTAGCTGAAAGTGTATGAAATCGGAAAAAATGCTATTATGCATTATGAGCAAGTGTACTGTACTTGTCTATACCATAGTAGCCCCCTACATTTTCATCACCAGTCACCATGTTGTCAAGGTCAATCAGTGCAAACAGTTCTTGTCTTCGGGCGATTTCGCATGCTCTGACTCATCTATGCCTGCAATGAATCATACCCAGCGAACTCTTCATCACCCATTACCATGTTGTTGAGATGAACAAGCGCAAACTCATCTTTGGTCAATTCGGTGTCCCGGGAAACCCTGTGTGTGAGTGAACCAAAATCGAGCATCAGTAGCATAGATCCGAGGATACTGGACCACTTACATGACTTTCTGGTACATCCAGGACAGCAGAACCTGGTATTTCCTTGGGCCTTCATCTTCACTTGAGTAGATATACTGCAAGAGCTTCTGAAATTTGTTGTAAACTTGATGATATTGATCCGAGGCATAGGATACTGTAATGACCCAATATCCTACAAGGATAATAGGAAGTCTCGTGTATGTCTGGTAGTTGCCTGGTAGATCTCTAGAGCACTTGCAATGAGTAGTCTCGGTTATCAAGTACAATCACTAGGCCACTAGGGTCTATAGTAGATTGCTAAGCAAGGATAATGACAAGAATAGGGCTACAACCCTAACTACTATAACATAGGGGTATTTATAGGGGTTATGTACTAGCACAGACCAAGCTGTGGAATGGCTGTGGGAATCTATATAAAGTTAATAACACGGTCACTGGGTACCATGAGGACTCTGTAGACAAGAGCTATTAATGCTATTGGAGGATAAGGGAAAGTGAGTCAAGGGGAAAGTCATGAGGCATGCATAAGGATGCTATGTGTATACCATGAGGCGGCCATGAGGTGCACAGCCTAGATAAGAGATAAGATCATATGACTTGGTCACGTGACTAGTAGCGTGTGAAGCATGTGACCTGATAAGGTAAGTCTTGGTAATTGAGAGATAAGATAAGGAATACTATGGTAGTCTTTGGTAGTGTTTGTGTGCACTAGTGGGACTAGTGTTAGTGATTAGGAAATGAATGGTAGTGAAATGTAATCAAGAAATGTAGCGTCTGTAACAGATACCGTGTTGTCTGATCATCCTGCGCCATTTCACCAGTCAGCCAACACTGAGTAAACCTGACCCGGCCAATGAGGCATTAGTACATGTAAATGTGGCATGCACACTTACTGTCGTGGCAACAAATGCAACGAGCCCACTGGGAGCTCTGGCTCATCCTCTCAATCATTGAGCATGGACACAAAGTGATCTTTGTGCCTATGCCTGAGGCTTTCAGCGCCATTGAATACGGTTGCGTGCAACATATCCAATATCACAGGATGCTGGAATGGCTCATGCCGCTGTAGGTAACAAATGCTCACTGAAAACCTTCTTGGACTAAGCCAATCAGGTCACAAGCTAAAGAAAAGGGGTGAGGGTGCGATAGGTTCGACCCTAAAGGGATTCAAACGTGAGTCGAAGAGTGGGAGGACAAGAAACAGGAAGTCCGAGGCTCCTAGACGAAGTCCGGAGTTTTGGATAGATGAAAGAAATGGATGCAAGGACACCCGAGAGACACCTGAGCGTCGAGTTGTAGAGCACGAGGTGTTTTGAAGGTGCAAGACGTGAATGAGAGCGATGGTAAGTCGTGCAACGGGCACCAGACTTCGTACAGTAGACGTTCGGGATGATGTGGATGAGAAAGAGATGATCAACACCGACTGGGCGAAAGATTGTATTCAATGTCCGAATACATATATTTATAGTCTCGGAGCATACTCCGGACTTAATGGTAACCAAGGACAAAGTGAAACAAGGAGATGACACAAACAGTAAGTATGGGATGTCAGATGTGATGACTAAGTCCCGAGACTATGCGCAAGGTAGTCCGGACCAACAAGTCCGAAGTCCGGCGTGTTTGGTGTCAAACCCAAGGTAACTCGGGTCGGGTCGATGGAATATGACATCGGACTTGAGTTAACTCGGACCGGACTTGGACCAGACTTCATACAGAATATAAAGGATAGAATACGGACCATGTTCCATAGTGGATAGACGAACAGAGGAGGACTTGGAGGATTATTGTGAAATGACCAGATATGAACCTAGAGGAGTATGGATCTCTACACCGCATCACCGTGCCCTTTAACAAGTAGTAAACCCATGTTAATACCTGAAACTCTACCACAACTATAATCACGTACCTGCGAGTTTGTCGGATAGATAAAGTTGTTGTATTTGAGCAACTTGGCGACCTGCTCCTTGCACTCATCAACATTTCGAGTCAGCTCATATCCAGAGATAACAAAACTCTAAGTGGCACACTTGAAGTTTTGTTGCCATGTTGCTAGACAACCTTCAGGCTAGAAAACATGACAGTGCATGTGCACAGCCACATCAGCGACAAGCAGAAAACTGCAGTGAATAGTACATACATGATTAGCCAAGCAGTTAGCATACTTCATATCAGAACTCATCTGCTTCTCAATATCCAGTAATCCCATTGCCCGGGTGTTCTCCTTGAAAACCTTGATTGCCATTGCACACTTCTCTTGGAGCAGTGGGAAACCTTGCTCGAATACAACCTCCTTCAAGAATCCATCAATCAAAGTTTGAATGAGCTGTTGGATGTGCAGTGTTTGAGCCTTGAGTGAAATTGGTTGGTGCTCGGATGCAGGTAGGACCAGCTCAATGGATTTTGAGGGGACAATGGAAGTGACCGGATTGGTCTTCTCACTGTCAGGTGCTTTGGCCTTCACTCCGCTGGCACAATCAGGTTATTGTTCCCATCATGATGGCTGATCTCCCATGGATCTTCCACAATGCTGACAACCATGGCACGCTGAACCCTCATCACATCAGTGCAGTGACATGTCTGCAGCAAATCCTTACCTCAGAAGCAAGCTTCAAATTCTGGGCCATTTTATTGTGGGTACCTTTGCGAAGCTATCATAGTATGGAAGTCCACCATCAGCATTCAAGTTGGAGCACAAGGATGAATGGCCCGGGCACATCACCTTCTGAATTTCACTTGGGATGTCTCAAATAGTGCCCTTTATACCTAGGAAATAGCATGGGTATATCCTGGGGTATCTGCACTCATACCCACACCCATACCCTGACATATACCCATACCCATGGTGTGGCTGTGGGTTTTTGCATGGGTACAAGAAATCAGACCCCTATCCATACCCCAGCTGTACCCATACCTCCAGTGTGTATATGGGTTGGGGTACATATCCATGACTATATGGGTATATCTGTGGGTAGTACTAGTATATGTATGTGTACCATGGCCTGTAGTGTTGTATGATTCAGTCCTGTCCAGTCCCATGATCTTGACATTAGTTAAGACTAGTCTAACCTGGTTGAAAAGGCCATTGTTTACTACATAATGATGTGGGAATCATGCTTAGGATATGTGGGCCGAGTTTTAGTAGACTCTCATAGCTTTTGATCAGTCCTTTGGTTGTGGGAATACAATCACAGGGTCAGGAGATATGGCTATTTTTGCAACACATGTCATCATAGAGCATATAATCTTTATGTGCATATATAATATAATTATGAAGAGATTAGGGTATGGGTATGTGCCCCTGATTGAGATGATATAGGGATATAATCCAGTCCTCAAAAAGACTGGTCCTGACCAGTTTTGAACCAATCTTTATATTTCTGCCAAACTAAAAGACCCAGACTGTTCTAATCTTGAATTCAAAAAGAGTGGACCACCCAGGGCCAGTCCTAGTCAGTCTGGTCTGGTCCAGTTATGGTATCTTGATGGTCCTAGGACTGGACCTTACAACACTAATCTCATGGGTAGAGAGATGAGAATATGAGAGTGAGAATGAGAACAAGAATGAGGGCTGGTCTTGGTATTAGGATTAGGATTAGGATTAGGATTGGGATTGAGATTAGGATTGAGATTAGTAGGAAACCATACTCAACACTTATCATCTTTGCACTCTCAGGCTGGGTTTACATTCCACATACCCATCTCTACTCATGGTATACACATACTAGTACCCATAGATATACCCACCTGGGTATGTACCCCAACCCCATACCCACATTGAGGGTATGGGTACGGGCTGGGGTATCAGAAGGGCAGACCCCTACCCATACCCCAGTGTACCCATACACATGACCCACCATGGGTATGTGATACCCATGCAGTTGCAGAATCACACCCCGCTGGGCCACTGCAGCGATTATATCGCAGTCAGTTCCACTGCTGGTGACAACTTGAGCCTGCAAAGCTTCCATCTGTGGGATCTCCATTTCACAATCCCTATTCAAGATCAGCTGTGGTGGTCTTAGAACAAGTGTATTAGTACTTACCTCCTTGGTAAGTACTTCCCTGAGTTTGGCTGAGTTTTTGCTGATGCTGGCAAGGAGCTCATCCTCACTTTCCTCCTCCATGGCACTGTCATTCTCATGGTCATCTCCCATGCTGGAGGACACTCCATCTGCTATGTCACCACTCTTGCTCTCTTCTCCAGCATTGTGGTTGTCGTTCTCAACCATGCTTGACATGTCCGAGTTGTCCAACATGCTTGGAGCTCCTAACGACACCACCCCCATCTTAGCAACTTGAGTGCCCTTCTTATTCTTGGTCTGGTTAATGACTTTTGCACTGGTGTTTGGCCCAGATTGGCCTGCTAGTTTGGTATTCGTGCAACGCGGAGCCTGAGTCTCCTTTGTCTCTAGGTTGCAAGGGTCTCTCAGTGAGCTTTTATTGTTTCCCACTGGCAGAATTGACTTGTCTGGCAGTAGTACTAACCTGGCTTTCGGGAAACAGCAGTCCATGCCTCCTTTGCTTTTGGTTGGACAGCCTCGAGGTCCTTTTCCTTCAAAATTCTGGGACCATGTTTGCACTGCGCACGGTCTCCCTACCATACTGTGGACAGAGTGAGTTGGTTTGTTAGTGGAGTTGAAATGGCTGATACCATGACCTTTGTTCTTCTTTGCAGCTTCCTTTGCCTTTTGGATCAGCTCTGTTGGTAGAAGAACTTTGTGAGTGCGGGGGCTGCCCTGTGCTCTAGGCCAGAGTAAGTTAGATACTCACTCCCATCAATTTTGCTCATGGTGCCACCCCCCGGTTGTGTGCTCAGTGTTGCTGACTCATTACTGCCTGCTAGTTGCTGTGGATCGTCCCCTTGTGCCTTCTTGGCCTGCCTTTTCTGGGCTGTGAGCTTGCTTGGGTCAAGGTCTCTGTTTACCATTGCATGACCAGATTGCAATTTGCGAGGGAGACTCGGATGACCAGTGGATGAAATTTTCAAAGTGTTGAAAGTTCTAACTGTGGTCATGGTGATCAGTGCATCATGATCAGTGGCAGACCAAAATAACCACCCCAAAATGTGAGTCCAATGCTCCTACTCAGTTCTCACTCTTACACCAAGTCGTCACTCATGATCATCTGCACAGGGTGCCATTCAGCATTTTCATTTGATGGATACTCCTATCATCTGGCCCTTACCACGCAGCCCCCTTGTGTTGCCATTTATCAACAATCAAAGGGAAACACCACCATCGACTCAGACTGTGAGTTGGATGGTGATGGGCAAGTCCATGATCCTACAATAATCATCTGAGTCGTAGATCCAGACATGGCACATGATGTCCAGAGTCCTCCTCACCAACTCTCTGCCTGTATTCCTAGTCCCACTCACAATGCAGGTGACACTTTAGGCCAGCATAAGTTGATCAGTACAGAATCCCACATGCTGAGCCATGCTGATCATTTGGTTTGATGGGGCATTGTTCTGAAGTTCCCAACAGTGCCAGTGACCTCTCTGATTCCAATCTTCCTGATGAGGCATTGGAAGAGGAAGATGAAGAAGTCGTGGCTGCTGATCATGCTGAGATGGAATCAGCATGGGAACCACACCGGCCACCACCCGAAGATGATGCCCAAGACTCCTCAGGCTCACAGTTCGATGACAACGAAGAAATGCAAGAACCATCGGATATACCTCGTACCATCCCACTTGCACATTCTCAAGAGCCTGTTATCACCACATTTCCTTATGGCCATGCTGGGCAGCCTCTTAGATGAAGCACACTCGCCTACTCTGATTACAAAGTGGTGCTTGGGCCTTCAGCTGAAGACAACATTTATGTGCCTTTTTGTTCCAAAATTGACCATGACGTGACATGCTGGGCACAGCTTTGTGGTCCTGGATCCATGGCATTCTGAGGCCATAGGAACAACCCTCACTGGCCTTGCACTTAAACCTATGGACTATATGACCCAATGAAGGTCACATGCAAGCTAGCCAACAGTCACATTAAAACATATTTTTGACAGCAAAAGTGCTACTTACAGCTGCTTTAGAGGTCAAATGAGTTGTACTGGCTGCCTGTGACTTCCAAAGAGTCCAAGGTCTCTGAGCTTCTCTAGAGTGGCAAGAGAGATAATTTGTACCAAAAATCTAGGTGGTAATCACAGAAATGTTTATTTCTGAAGAGGGTACAAGATTCCTAGTGTATGATGAACAAGTATGTAGGTACCTATAGTTCTGGCATAGAAGTGGTGGAGGTAATAAGTTTTTCAATTGTCATTGATCAACATCTACTTGCAGTGTGATGTTTCTGCTGCCCTCCTCTTTGCAGGCTGGAGTGAATTTCCTGGGTCAATGACTAAAAATTGCTAAGTTAAATACTCCTACTAAGTAACTAAGTAACTTGCCAGCCTTCTAGATCCTCCACTGACATAAAATGACCTTTTCCCTAAAAGAGGGGGTGCTTCCTAAATCCAACATGTCTTTTTTTTCTGCATATAGCTGCTGTTCACCTCGCTTGGTAGCATACCCATTCTTCCTGTGTACCATTCACCCACACTGATATAATATTCATTGCTTCCAAGATATCACCACAATGGTTCACTATTAGTCCCTAAGTGACTCTCAAAATCGTCTTAAGTACATTGTTAGCATTTAACTTTCTTTGTGGGTTTGAACAAGCATGTAGTAGGGGGGTACAGAAGACATCCTTTCTCTCAAAAGAACATCATCACCCAGGATTCTTCAACCCACAGTGGATCATCAAACCATATGAGTCTGACAGAAGCCCATGCATATGAGGTAAACATCACAATGCTGAGATGTCAAGCTGTAGAGCCCAGAGCTTCTGTATTGTGGAGTCATATGCTTCTATGGATCCCTCTGTAATTGGAAGTCCCTTCCCTAGAACACTGATGAACACTGGTTCTTCCCTGTGAGTGCAACCTGCTACTGAAATCAGATGAGACTCAATTCCAAATAGCATGGTCATTTGTGACTACCATTTGGAGTATTAACTACTCATGGTAGACAATATCTGTACCCTATCTACTATGTATAGGCTATAAACATCCCTGTGCTCTTAGGATACAGCTCTATGGTCCCAATGAGCCCTTTCTTGATTCTTCTTGGACTATGGAATACTTTTATTCACACCTACTATACCCACTCTATCTGTACCTGAATGAAATGCATTTGAAATCCCCCCCATCAAATGCATGAGAAGTGTGTAAATATACCTGTTTAAGTTTATCTGTTCCCTGCACTTGGTGCACAACTATTATGTACCCAAACTATCATTGGGTAGTCATGCATTCTATATGATATAAACCCAGGACCTGAAACACAATTACCACATGTACTGGCAAATTCTACATGACATATGCCTAGAGACAATACCCAGGTGATGAAGATGTCAAAAACTTTACATTCCCATGGCAATAACCACTTCACAGCTTAATTATGATGCTGCTCTCCATGTTGAATGGCAATCATTGCATGTTGACAATAAATCATCAGTCATTTCAAGGCACAGAACTTATCAGCAGGTGTGTGATGCAATAGCAGCTTATACCTATGTATTTGGACTAGGATTATGGTCTAAGGCTAACAGTACAGATATTGATGATATATTACTGACAGCAGTTGCAGCTTGGCAATATTGCATATTGACTCAGATTGATGTACATAATCTAATCTGTCTCACTACCTTCTCTGAACTAACCTATGACATTCTACAGCCATTTAATAGTAGAATATTGTACACTGATCTCAGAATCTTTACACAAATGGCTGAACCATGCACCAGTGTATACATGACTGGATTGTGGTTTAGTGAGCCCCACAGCATTGTTGCAAGGCATTGCAACTGTGTTGCAACGAGTTGTGTTATGTGGTCAACTGGATGAAGATGAATCCACTAGCAACAGTGGCCTCAACAACTTGTTTGAGAATGCAATACAGAATGTCTCTGATGTCTTTCCATCACAACTCATCTTTCCATTCCAGCCTGTGTCCAGGAATGCAATGCAGAATGTCTCTGACATGTTTTCATCCCAGCCCATCCATATCTGGGAATGTGATGCAGGTGCAAGTAGAGGGTGCTCAGATATGCCATACCATCGACCACTCTCCTCCCAGATAACCCTATTCTTATCCATATCCAATGTTGTGAAGTGTAAGCATAGAGCAAGGACATCTGCCCTTGTTGTTGACACCAGATTCATCTGCCCTACCTCCTCTATTCATGACAGTGAACCATCTCAAATCACTCATGCAAACTCTACTATGGCCAATGCTGAGGACACAGGACTCGAAGTTGGCATGAACAGCATATGATTTTCAGACTGTGTGAAACATTAATATGTATACACCTGAGCCACCAATATTAAATCAAGAGTGTCAAGTAACTGTGTTTAGGTTTGGATAAGTTATGTACATTCTGCAAGTGACAGCAAGCTAACCCAGAGCTCCACAATATCCATTGCTGTTGAACACATCTCATTGTCCTATCACACTAGCCTAATTTCATGAGGGGCTGCAGCAGTTCCAGCAAAATTTGACATTTCATCTAGGGCATATGTGAAATATTGAAGACTCAGGCTCTTGCCCCACCATCACCTTGAGAACCCTCAAGTCACAGGTACAATGGATCTCACCTTGATGATCACTTTGTGCTCTGAGAGTGTCACTTGGGTGGTCATGGTGGGTAGTAGGGAGTGGGTAGTAGGGGTTATAAGATTAGAATGCCTGGACCCATACCCCATGGGTAGAGATGGTATTTCCAGGCCTTATATCCACTATTGATCTTCTCTCTGGGATTGCGTGGAGGACGTCCAAATATACCAGGAATGTCAACCACAGCTGCAGTCACCCTCTCACTGTGAGCCTTCCAGATTGTAGCATTCGAAAGGCCTGTCCATTCCCAGCTTGATTTATGGTCATTCAGGTTGCAGTCCAGGGTTCCACACCAGAGGGGAATGAGAATATCAGGTAGATTCAAAGAGAGCATGTGCATTACATCGGAACTGAAGCACAGTGGAGCATCAAGAGTTCATCCAGTAGGGAAACCAAGGAAAAGACTAGGTTCGAGATTCCTGTTTGCAGTCGCATCTGTTTGTAGTGGGCTTCGCTGCAAGATAGCAGGATCTTGGCAAGATTTTGTGTATACATCCTGGACGAACAGGCAAAATGTTGTGGATCAATGTTGGGATGATCTGACCCAGAAATGGAGCTACTGGGATGCAGCATGGCAGGGTAATAAATTGAACCACCTTCTTTGTGACATCCCAGCATCTCACAGTACAAGCAGCAGTCGTTTTGGCCATGGTGACCAACAAGTCCATTGAGATAAGCAAGGCCAGGACCATCTGATGTTGCAATAGCGATGAATACATTAGAGGTGTAGAGCTTCTCACGAGCAGCATCCCAGATTGGAAGATCTTCATGTTGAATCACAACAATGTGGTGAAAGCCAGGGAATAGGAAAGAGTCAATGTTCTTGCGTTTGTTTGGACCAGGGATGATAACACCAGGAAGGACATACTCCTTCTTATATCGTGTCTCTGGGGAGCGATCAAAGATGACCCAGATTGACATCCAGCAATCAGAAGCTTTGTTCTGATAAAGTTGTGCACCATCGATTGAAAACATGATGAGAATGTCTTCATTTTTGACCATGACAGCCTCTAAGTAGTCTGTACCATCGAAAAAGTCGTTGTATTCGTCTTGTTGACGGTTGGGAGCCACAGATAATTTTTCAAGGATTTTTTGTGTGTACTCAGAACGATATCGCATCTCCTTGGCCCTTGTAGGATCATGGAATGCTACCTGAAGTTGGGGACCAAGCAGGATTGTCGAGAACTGCTTGCGAGCAGATTTGACTGTGCCCTGCGAGTCTCGAAGTACATCAGGATCCCACTGAGACTCTCCGCATTTGGGGCAGTGTTGAGAATCCCGAAAAAGGGCCCATAAATCCAATACAAGAGTTGATGCACATATCAAAGACAACTGCTTTGACACCTGAAAGGACAGCAATAGCCTCTTTCACTTGATAGAGAGTTGGAAACCAGCTGCTCCCTGTGAGCTCCATGCATATCTTTGACTCGTTTCATAATCTCGGTTAGTGTTTTGCAGTCCAAGGTATAATCTTATAGCAGCTCGGAGATTTGGATCTTCGACAAAAGGTGGTTCCATTGGAGGATTCCGCAGGTGATGGACGACTTGTGGATCGAGACCATTACTGGGATCATCAAGGGATGCTTGCTGAAGAGCTCCAATGAACTCCAAGGCAATGCGGAGGTCATCAATCTTGATGTTCAGATAGATCTCTTCCAGCAGAACGGTATTATTATCATCCAAATGGGACTAGCTGAACCAGACTGCTCCCTGTTGTCTTCTTTAGCTTCCAAGACTGGGTTTGTTGTTCCAGTGGTACGTCTGATATGGCCCATGGTGGAAGGACCTGGTGCTTGGAAGTCGCTAGAGGTGTTGTGCTGCAGAAGCGGTCATGTCAGGCACAACAGAAACCAGTTCATATGTACCATTTCTGAGGCAGCATCCAGGTCTGGATCATCTTGGATTGCAGGTGAAGTACTTCCTAGCCTACGATCCTCTCGTTCAGTGGATTCAGAGCTCTGACTTGGAGCCACAGTGTTGGATCGGGAGTTTCTTTCTCTGCAGCAATGTCAAGGATTGATACCAGCTTCTTGATGATGGTCCCAGATAGAGGGTGGTGTGGAGGTACTGTCCAGGATGTGATCTTTCTCATGCCAGCGATAGGCAGATCTAGTCACTTCCTTCAACTGGCCTCCACAGTGAGCATGGCAATCACAGTAGTACTTTTTCTAGGATCATTTATTTGTGGGCATGCAAACAAAATGTTGGCCAAGTTGTTGCTATCGGATTGAATGGATGTGGTATTGGGCTGACTTGGAAACACCATTCCGATCATACCGAATTGGTTCCCTTGCATCATTGTGCATCGTTCTTCTGTGAAACATTGTTTCGCCGACCCAAAAACATAGTCAATTTCCAATACAACTTTGCTTCATAGCCAATTTCACTTGAAAGCTCTTATATTCACTACTAGACACTATCCACTAGACCAGCACCACAACCATCCTCTACCAACCACACCCAGCCACTTGTCAGTTTTGGCTGGGGCTCAAGTGGTAGCTTTCTTTATTGAGTTTAAACACATTGGCAAGGGCTTTGCCTTATGTGGTTGTGCTGTGGATCATGTCATTCTTCATCAGTCTTCCTGAATGTGGTTGTTCAAGCCATGATAACAACTCCATTCAAACCCTACTCAACATCTTTCTAAAACAATCCATCATCAAAAGTTTCATATCTCCAACCCACATATAGCCTCTTGAGCTACCATATCTCCATGTTGCAAAAGGCATACTACTATCATTAGTTGATTCATGGAATAAAAGGCTGGCATTAATGCATGTTTTTAGCTATTCCTATTCCTATCCAGACAAGGATTGGCACAAGACTTACAGTTATAACAACCATGGCAAAAACCTGGGTAAAAAACTGCACAGAAACTTGGTAGTACTTTGAGCTCTGCCTCACTGAGCGCCATAGACTCAAGCCAGCAACATAACATTATTTACAATGTCCAGCACACTTGTGGATGATCTCACAGATACCAAGGATATTGAATATGGCGAGTGCAGATAGAATGGAATTTAGTTAGCACATCTCATCGAACATGCAATACTGATGATGATCATTGAATCGACAGACCTGATCTCAAAGCATGTGAACTGATCAAGCATCACTTCCCCCAATTGGACATTTCACAGGAAGAGTACCCCAAACCAGTGTGCAATTTCGCACACATCTCTGACGAACAGATACATTGTGCCATCAGAAAGTTAGCACCATACAAAGCCCCAGGACCCAATGGAGTGCCTAATGTCATGTTCATAAAATGTGCTGACATCCTCATCCCTCATCTAGGCCACATCTACTGAGCAACCTTTTCTCTGGAACCCTACCCTGAACAATGGAAGTTGACCAACACGGTAGTACTATGGAAACCGGGCTGACCAGACTATACCGCAACAAAGGCATACCACCCAATTGCACTGCTGGATACCATGGGGAAAATTCTCTCCTCATGTGTGGCTGATGTTTTTGTCTACATTGCAGAAAAACACCAACTCCTCCCATCCACTCACTTCAGAGGCCGCCTAGGCCAGACCACAATGGACTCTATCCACTTGTTAAACAAATTCACATTTGACGCATGGGCCCAACCGAGGGAGAAGTATGTATCAATCTTATTCCTGGACATCAAGGGGGTGTTTTCAAGTGTCGTCATAGACTGTTTACTCCACAACATGCGCCTCAAGGGCATCCCTCCACAATATGTGGAATGGTACTGCCGCTGCCTTCAGGGGCGGCAGACCACATTATCCTTTGATGATTTCATTTCAGATCCCTTCCAGATCCATGTGGGGCTTGACCAGGGATGCCCAATGTCCCCAATCACCTTCCTATTCTACAACACAAAACTCATTGGTTTGGAGGAATGATGCAAAGACAAACTAAGACTTGGATTCATAGATGACATTGCTCTTACAGTAAGGGGAAGTAGTTTCGAGGAGGCAAACAATAAGCTAAAAAATATGATGGAAGGAGAGGGGGGAGCTCTACAATGGGGAGATGATCACAAGGCGGAATTCAAACTAGACAAGACAGTGCTTCTCTGCATCTCACGTGGGAGGGTACCAGACCCCAACAATAGGGGCAAGTCTATTCTGGCCCCTCAGCCCCACATCGTCATCCAGGGACACTGCATCACGCCATCCAAAAGGTACAAATTTCTTGGAGTACTAATAGACAAAGAACTATGATACAAAGAACATGCAGCATATGCAATAGCAAAAGGAACAAAATATGTACTAGCATGCGGAAGGATGGCAAGGGTAACAAAAGGAATCAGGGATAGGATGTTGAAGAGACTCTATCAAGCGGTCACAATACCAAAAATGCTCTACGGGATCGACATTTGGGGAATGGACCTGCTACGGAGAGGGTGAGGAAAGAAGGAGAAAGGATGGGGACCACGAGGCTTCGCAAAGCAAATAGACAAGGTGCAACATCTCACCGCCATACTAATAACAGGAGGAATGCACAACATAGCATCCGACACCCTCTTTGCCCATTCAGACATGCATCTGACTCTAATCCTCATATGAAAACACTGCCACCGAGTGGTCCTACGCATGTTGACGCTGCCCAAAAACCACCCCCTGCACCCCCACATTTGAATGGCAAGAAACACATGCAAACAACACCGATATCCACTCCACCGACTCTATGCCGTGCTGGACATCAACCCCAATCAGATGGAGACCATTACCCTGGCTCGCCACCATCCTCGCTGGCATCCTAGAATCTGACTCGCAATGAAGGACAACCCCAGACGTGGAGGCAGAGACGATGGAGGATGCATGTTTATATTCAGATGGCTCGGGACTAGAAGGAAGGGTAGGAGCAGCAGCAGTGTTGAGAAGAAAAGGGGAGACAAAGAGGACAGTCAAGTTTCACCTGGGCTCGGAAGCCCATCACACAGTATTTGAGGGAGAGGAATTGGGGATGTTGTTGGTGACTGAACTACTTTAGGGTGAACATAGGGTGAACAAGGTATTGCTCGCTTTGGACAACAAAGCGGCCATTCAGGTGGCCAAGGCACTCAAATCGGGAGCAGGGCACTACCTCATGGATCACTTTCACAGTGCACTGGGCTTGGTGCTGGATCTCATCAATGCAGATACCATCACAATCAGATGGTCACTGGGACACTCTGGCATCCCAGGCAACAAGAAAGCGGACGCCCTAGCCAAAGAGGCAGCCAAGGGAGACACATCGCCCACCCATCTTCTACTGAAGGCTCTTTGTTGCCACCACTCACCACGCACACTGCCGCAAAGTAAATCAGCCACAAAACAGAGGTACACACAAAAGGAAAAAGCTCGTCGAACAGCAATTTTCAAAACATCACCCCATGCAGCGCTGGTGCTACAAATTGACCCATGATTACCATCAGCAAGCTTCCTAAAGCTAACAGACAGCCTTTCCAAAAGACATGCAGCCATCCTGCTCCAGCTACGTACTGGCCACATCCCGCTAAATAAACACCTACACCACATCAACAAATTTGACAATCCAGACCGTCCTCGCTGTCCAGGACGACAAGAGACAGTTCGACACTTTTTCCTCGAATGCCCCCACTACACACACACGTGCGACCACCTTAGACTGCACCTACGAGAGAAAGCCTGCCAAATCGAAGCCCTACTGGCCGAACCCACTTGCATAAAACACACACTCACGTACATCAACACCACAGAGAGGTTTCGCAAAACCCATGGTGATCTAACCCCACCCAAAGACGAAAAAGCAAAGTGATTCAGTGAATCGCGTCACCCCCACACCAGTGAATCAGTATCCTGCCACCCCATCTTACCCTCTCACATGCCTCGCTTCTACCTTTTAACCTTTGCGTTCACGGTTGACTATCACTTTTTCCAACTACTATTCAACCTTCTCTCTTCCCTCTCTTACATATCTCTCCCACATCTCTCAGCATCTCATTCGTGCATATATTTCTCATCGATTTTCTTCTTTTGCACCCATATCTTAAACTTGATTACTATCAACTCCCGGGCACCATGCAGCCCACCTGCTCACCCACTCACGAGACTCGAGCTAATAACTATGTACAAACAATGAAAGACTAGACTATTTACCGCCACTGTTACTACCACATGCAATGTCCAGCAAGGAGCATGGCTCCATGGACAACAAACAAGGTGTTAAATAAATAAATAAAAAACATCACTTGGCAGCCATCATATGACAGTGATGCACTCCAGAGAGTTTGAAAACACTTGGAAAGTGTCAGGTGGTGCAACTACAGAGACTCTGAGTTATTTAAGGACCTGCTTGAACTGTTCAGATACTGTGAGCCACTTTCAACAGCAATTTGTCTGTCTTTGCAGGAGTAAGTAGCAATCCATATTTTCTCACTACCATTGTCAAACCAAGTACACATTCTTTGAAATAGGCCATGCAGCAGGTAAACAATCAAAATGGGTATTGGACTAAATCTCCTCACATTTAAAAAGGCTGCAAAAGTGTTTCATCAAGAGTTTGATACAACTGTTCTGACCCAGAGCTAAGTCAGCATGACCTCATTCCCAACAGGTCTGTGAGACACTGGACAAATATTTCTGTGATACTTACTTGGACTTGATTCATGTGAGAGTCAAGGAGGGTGACACATACATCAGTGAGTTCTTTGCAAGCAGTAAGGCATCTGAGAACAAGCAGTACAAAAAAAACAGAGTCATGCAGCATTACTAGCCAAGAAATGGATGTCGAGGTACTCTGAGTGTGACACCATCATATGTGCCATGCATGCCAGTTACAACACAGGATGATAAGTATATGACACTACCTGGTTCCAAACAAAATTTTCTAGGCTGACAACAGGGGAGATCAAGAGCACAGAGGCAAAATTCCACTTCATCAGCTTAGGTCTTCATCAGGAATATATCAATGGACTGTGTCACATTCCACAGCCGAAAATGAATTTGTACAAGCTGATTTCACCATCCATGTGTTTTGTTCATCTGGTGTTATAATACACATCATGTCCTTGGCTTAGGGATGGAACTGTCAAGAAAGGTGTAACCCTTGAAGTTGATTCATATGTTCAAACAACACAAGACAACCTACAAGTTCCTTGAAACAGATCCAGCTTGGGATTTGTGCACTGCACTAGGCAATTCATTGAAAATACTTTCCAATCACCAGCATTCAAGCGCCATCATGGGGTAGACACTTGGACATTCTTTGATCAAATCTCCACCCAGCCCCATGTGACAGTGCAGACCAACTCAATTCCAAGGAAGATGCAACCCTTGTAATTGGAGAAAGTGTTGGGTTTCATGCTACTTGTAAAGCCAACTACCTGGACATACAACAAGGAAACACAAAAAGTTACAACAGATTGCCAACCTAGCATTGTCAGAGAGCTTAGAATTGGGTCTCAGTGAACAGGCCATACCCAGAGTTCACCAAGAACTGGACCAATTCCTCAAAGTTAGTTTTCTGCCTTTTAGTTATATAGCACAAAAGATGAATCAGTTATGCTGAATTGTTGACAGGAGGTTGCTGTCAAACACAAGTAAACCCCTG
Source organism: Boletus reticuloceps (assembly GCA_018397855.1). Classification (NCBI taxonomy): domain Eukaryota; kingdom Fungi; phylum Basidiomycota; class Agaricomycetes; order Boletales; family Boletaceae; genus Boletus; species Boletus reticuloceps. The sequence continues at coordinate 170,702 of JAGFBS010000051.1, forward strand.
GCATAGATATCAACTTGCTTAATATGTCCCAAGCAGATCATACATCCACATATCCATTACAGATGGACTGTATGTCAGACAAGAAGAATGACCTCTTACATATTGGCACATCACTGGAGTAGTTGACCAGGTCACCTAGAAGTAATCCTAGTTCAAGTAGATGCCACCCTCTATGTTCTCTTATATTTTGTCTTAAAGGAATCCTCCATGGGAAGCAGAATGTAGTATTGGCTGGAAGAGATCTCCTAGGAACTCTAGGTTGATAAAAAGCATGGTTATGAGTATTCCTGCCACTGGGAGAACTTGCAGGAACCATCAGAACCTAGCTAGAGCAATAATGGCTAGTACGCAGTGGTACTTGAGATGTGGATTGCATTCCTGGCACCTGTCTCTCGATATAGCCCACATTACATTTATTGCTATCACCTGATTTGATTCATCCATTTTACCATTGCTGATTACTACATCAGATGGTTCTTCTAACCATGACTCTGTCTCTCAAAATTGTGTGTATGCCAGGTTGCTGGCCAAGGGTATATTAACAAAATCAACCAAAAAATACATATGCTATCCACTTTTAATGTTACACTTGCCCTATTTTCCCCTATTTTTCCTAAGCACTAGTTCACTAGCTATTCAACACATACACAATTAGTGGTATATATAGATAAGCACTGCATGGTCTGTGCTCATGTACTAGTAGTAAAAATACTATAACCAAGTAGTACAAGACTCTCCAGTCTTGCAGTCTTGTTCTCTTGGAGTTTTCCTAGAACTATCAATAGAGCACTCCCTAGTACTCTTGCTTTGCAACACTAGACCCTTTGGTGGGTTTGGTCGTTTCATTAGAACAAGACTATACTAACCTCTCTGGGACCCCACTACCATCTTATCACCACCCATCTCAATAGCAAGAACCAAGTAGGTTATTGATAGGTCGCTTTTGTGATCCTATTAAACCTACACTCTGGTAGTGCCTTATTACTGGATCTCTGACATCTATGAGTACGTGATCACAGGAAGGACCAGTCTTCCACCACCAGCATCTCCTCCCCACTCTCCCATTGCCCGCCCATCTTTGGGCATCACCTTCCCAGACATCTTCCACCTAGTACCAGAAGAAGCAGTCCGTTCAGACTCATACAACCTGAACGACTACAACCCATTGGACTATCAAGTCCAAATCAAGGAGGAACATGAGGTGACTCACCTACAGGTACCAATCAGCTAGTCACCAGCTGAGTACAGAACAGACTGATGAGTCCGCATATAGGAATCTGATCAGTTATCAGACTATTGCAGCAGTTTTGATCTAGGTCATCAAACCCTTATCAACAACACCACTCTCGCACCAGAGGATGCCCCCTCTACTATAGTCAGGGCCACCACTGTCAATACCAACTCCCTACCAGGTCAGTTAACATAGACACACAGCATACACAAAACATCACCTAACCCCCACACTTGCAGATCTTGAGATTGTATATCCACCACTCGGATCTCCAATCTACAACCCTAGTACTCCACTCCATGCACCATTTGAATTACCGGAATCCATTGATTCTAGACCCCAACCCGAAACTCCCTTTGAAGTGGATCACTCAGACTCTAACCCCAAATCAGAAGAAAACTTTAATTATCCTATAGCCATACCACCTGGTTCCTACACTGCTGTCCAAGCAATCATATCACAACTCAAAGGATCTACTGCAGGAAAATTCACTGAAACTTGACTAGCTTGAGGACCCATCTATCTATTGAATCAACCAGAAGAGGAACTGCCCAAGTTCCTCCATCCCGCCAATCAGAGAGACTCTCATGGAAATTAACAAATTCCATCAAGGAGACCTTAAGACAGGACTGTTCATTACAAAGTTCAAGTCCCTATACAACATGGTAGGAGTAAAAGGATGACATGCTTGTGCCATACTAGAAAGAAGCATGTGACCTTCTATTCTTGCCCAGATAGTATGAGAAAGTAAATGTGAGACCGACAACATCATCACTTATGTCGAAACAGTATCCATGATTGGATCTACCCAAGAATCCATTGGACTTATACTTGGCTGATCTGAAAAGAAGTCCTATCATTCAGATGCAATGAACATCGGACTGATTGACAAAGAAGATACCCTTGCATCTGTTACACTAACCGATCACACAAACCAAAGAAACGATCTGGAGGAGGATCATCAGGATCAGCCCCAGGATGCTTCAACTGTGGAGGTACAGGACACTTTGCTAAAGAATGTAAAAAGCCTAATTCAAGATGTTCTCATTGTAATTGGTCCAGAGGACAACACAAACCAACATGTAGCAAAGGTTAAGCCATTCATGCCACCACTGCTACTGATCTAGTTATGTCATGGGATTAGATACAAGAATCTTTACCACGTGCCTGCCAAGGAATGACATATGATGAAGTCCAAGCACTTTTCCAGTCACATGAGAAGGGAAAAGCGACAGCAGCTTGAATGAACTGGGCAAACAAGCTGCTAAACTTCAAAAATTACACTCTAGCATCATAAATGAATCATTATCTGTCTTTTCCAAGTGAAACAAACCCCAAAAAGACACCGAGCTTGACACGAGCACATGGGCTCAATTTTCCCATGCTATAGTCGGTCAAATTCTACTCCATTTTCACTAGGAAACCCAGATTTTAAAAAAGTAATCTCAGAGGCTCTACAAGCACATGACATGTCAACTGGCCCATTTTCTATTCAGCAAAAGCCCTCCAATGACACCAAACTATGTAGTGACACAGCCAACACTACAGAATTTCCCAATATCATAGAAGTTAACACATTAACCACTACTCCATCCACCATTGAACAGAAGCATATTGACATGCGGTACATGTACTCTTTTCTATCTGATCGGGACATTAAAGAAATGCTTCCCCTATCTGAGATTGCTAGAATCTGAGGCAATCCATTTAAAGAAATCATATTACCCATATCTATTGTCTTACACAAATGAAATTCAATCAAAACACTTGCACTATTAGACTCTGGAGCTAATACCACCTTTATTGACAATAGATAGGCCACGAAGAACCAAATTTAATGTTGATGGAACACATAATGCCGCTGGTAGCCTAACACATTATGCTGAACTTATGATTGACTGTTCTGGACATCAAGAAAGGACAATTGCTGAAGTAACCAACTTAGAAAAACATCAGATGATCTTGGGCTATATATGGTTACAACATTATAATCCCAAGATCAATTAGGAAACAGGAACTGTCCACATGACGCATTGCCCTGTACCTTGTCATACCCTAACTATGGGCTCTTTCCTAAGGACAACTGAGAAAGAAGAGGGTGATCTACTTGTACAGATTAATGCCGCCAAGAAAGATCTAACACCTAAATCAGATCCTAAACCTGCAGATCTAGTGCCAAAGGAATATCATAAATACCTTCACGTGTTCTCAAAGAAAGAATCAGAATGCATGCCCATTAGAAAACCATGGGTGAAACGACCAAACCCACCTAAGGGTCTAGTGTTGTTAGAGAAGAGCACTAGGGAGGATGTCTAGCTGGTAAGTTTGGGAAAACTCCAGGAGAACAAGACTGGGAAGTCTTGTGCTACTGGTTTATAGTATTTATACTACTAATACAAAAGCACAGACCATGCAGTGCTTATCTATGTATACTATACTAGTATATGTGTTGGTACTACTGGGTACCATGAGGCAGGCATGAGGAACAACATTACTGGTCGGTCAATAGGCCTGTGCAAACATGTGGTAGATAAGGGTCATGAGGTGCAACCTGTGTAAGTAAATGTGACCGTGACACGTGTGACGACCAGTCGATGACCCGTTGACGACCCATTGACAAACCATTGGGACACCTGTGCAAGATAGGGGCTATTTTGTATACAAGTTAGCAGAAGCGTTTTGAGAGTGTAGGAAAGTGATGCAATGAATACATGGTAGTGTCCGGGCTATAGGGGCGATATATAGGGGCTGTAATAGGGGCTGTTTGTAACAATGGGATCATGCTATAGAGTTTAAAGAATCTTTTGTTCCTAAGAAAGGACAATTGATACCCCTATCTCCCACAGAACAACAAGAAGTCAGTGACTTTATAGATGATCAACTTTGTAAGGGCTACATCAGACCCTCTAAATCACCACAGACTTCTCCTGTTTTCTTTGTACCAAAGAAAGATGGTACAAAATGAATGATACAGGACTACCAATATCTCAATGAATACACCATTCAGAATAACTATCCATTACCACTCATCTCACAGCTTGTCGATAAGCTTAAAGGAGCTAAACTATTCACAAAAATGGATCTTTGATGGGGATACAACAATGTATGCATCAGAGATGGGGATGAATGGAAAGCCACCCTCGTTTGCCATTGCGGAGCCTTTGAACCCCTAGTAATGTTCTTTGGCTTATGCAATTCACCTGCCACATTTCACACAATGATGAATGATCTATTCACCAACATAGACAGTGTCTGTGTCGGCTACATTGACGATCTTATGATCTTTACCAAAACAGACAATCACCAAGAACATGACAAAATAGTACTTGAGGTACTACGTCGCCTAGAAGAACCCAATCTTTGTGTAAAACTAGAGAAATGCTTCTTTTGTGTTAAAGAAGTAGAATTCCTAGGAATGACCATTACTCCAGATGACATTCACATGGATGAAGACAAAGTTAAAGCAGTACTCAAATGGCCTACACTCACTCACAACTGTCAGAAAGATTAAAAGAAACCAACATATCAAAGCTATGCAAGGAAAATGAAGTCTATATGGAGCAAGAAGAATTGCTAGCAGATCAGAATGGAAGGATTTTCATCCCTAATGTCAATGATTGAAATCTTACACCAACATCATGATGCTCCGCTTTCAGGAAATCCTGGAGCAGAGAAAACATTAGAGTTAATCCAGCACAGTTACACATGGCCAGGATTGAGCACACTAGTCAAAGACTATGTCTCACGCTGTGATCACTGTGCTCAATTCAAAGGGCAGAACCTTGCACCTGCCGGAAAATACCTATTCCAAATGGTCCATGGCAAGATCTATCAGTGGACTTTACCACCGATCTGTGCCTTTGCAAAGGATTCGATTCAATCCTAGTGGTTGTTGATTGCTTCTCCAAAGAAGTTGAATTCATCCCTTGCAATAAAGCCATATCTGCTCTCGAAACTGCTAAACTATACATGTCCTACATTTGGAAACAACATGGACTACCACGCACTATCATATCTGATCATGGACCACAATTTGCCTCACAGGTGATGCAAGATCTGTGTAAACAATTAGGAATACAACCTAAATGATCCACCATGTTCCATCCACAAATGGATGGGCAAACAGAAAGAATGAATAGAGATCTGCAACAATACCTTCGTCTCTTCACTTCTAAAAAACAAGACGAATGGGTTGATTGGTTATCCCTTGCACAGTTCTCTTATAACTCAAAGTGCCAAGCTTCTACACAGAAAACCCCTTTTTCTGTTACACGAACTTATGCTGCAGAGCAGTTCATTACTGATATCGTCCAAACCCTTGATCAGACAAAATCTAATCTTGAATCTGTTCAAAGCAGAATGAAGATACAAGCCAATAAACATAGATCTGCTGTATCTCAATATGCCATATCCAATAAAGTTTCGCTTTCTACCAAACATTTGAAATTGACTTGTGCTTCCAAGAAGCTCTCCGAGAAATGGCTTGGACCTTACGAGATTACCAAATTGATTGGACCCAATGCAGTTGAGCTGCATCTGCCTAGGACTATGAGAATTCACCTAGTAGTGAACATATCTCATGTCAAGGCATACAAGGAGCACCTTGATGGACAACCAACATTCTGTCCCAGACCAGTAGAGGTCATGGAAGAATGTGATGTTGAGTTTGAAGTGGATTACATCATGGATTCTTGATGGAAAGGCCATCACCTTGAATTCGTTGTACATTGGCAAGGATATTCTGATGAAGATCACACTTGGGAACCAGAATCTAATCTGGCTAATGCTCAGATAGCCATAGATGAATTCCATAATGCACATCCTAGTGCACCTAGGTGTCTTCAGATGATAACATTTGAATTCTTTGACTTACTCAAACATTGTGGAAAGTCCATATCTGAAGTAATAGACAATTGTTTTTCATTTGATTGACCTGATGTTGATTAAACCCCTGGGATATGTTAGGGTTAACAATGCGCTTATACAAGTTACTGGTTGAGTCTTGCTTCCACAATGTCCTATACAATATATTTTGCATTCATCTACTGTGGTCTTTCATATGCCTTTCCCCAATCTCGCTTTAAATGGGTTATCAATATGCCTGGCTTCCTGCCTTGCTGCCCCACATGCTTTAGTGATCCTGTGGATCTCTGCGCTTATTATGAGAAAAACCCACTAGTCATCAGGTATGTTGATGACTATATCAACACTTCTGGTGACCCCACATGCAATTGGTCCAGTTCATCTGACCCTACTTGGAATGCTTCCCTTCTTCCTCTGTTAATGACCACTGGAGTATGGTCTACCATGATAACAGTGAGATGTTTACTTAGTATGACACTGATGACATATGGGGATCTGAAGTGCCAGATCTGGAAACTATTCATGACAACCCACCTGCTGATTGGGGCCCTGCTGATTTCAACAATGATTTTGATGAGAGTGGTTGACCTCTTGGCTATTGGGATTGGGACCTGCGTCCCTTTGAGCCCTCTTGGTCTTCTTACATCGAGCTTGATGCCACCACTCATAATCATCATCTTCTCTGGCATGCTAGTGTCAGCTGGCCTGATCATGATCCAGATCCTTTGATCAATTAGGATGCTTAATCTTAAATGGGTTCAACAAATATACAATTAGCCCCTATAAACCAAACACTATGCTAGCTCACTATGCTTGCTTTCCTACACTCAAGCTCTATGTCACTTTCCCACAAAGCCCATTACTATCCCACGACATTGATTTTAAGGCGATGCGCTCCAGACTTACACCTGTCCTGTATCATGACTGCCTCATGCCCCCTATCTAACACATGCCTGCACAGGTATGCTTATCCTCCGATTACATCACAACTCATGTTCGCCTCATGGTACCCAGTGGTACCAGCTCATGGACTAAGTATGACATACACTGCACAGTCTGTGCTCATGTACTAGTAGTATAAATACTATAACCAAGTAGTACAAGACTCTCCAGTCTTGCAGTCTTGTTCTCTTGGAGTTTTCCCAGAACTACCAATAGAGCACTCCCTAGTACTCTTGCTTCACAACACTAGACCATTTGGTGGGTTTGGTCATTTAATTTAACCCAAGCCTTGACTGTTGGCTTGGGATGATCCTTGACTGCATACATGGCCTGTTGATTTGATTGCAATCACATAGCCTGTTGATCACATATGAATAATGCTAGCATAAATATCATCATACCAATGCTTACCTTTATGAGGTTCTCCAATGTGTCTTTCATTGCTTGTGTTGTGCCCTGTTCCTCTCCTTCCCCAATGTTACCAAATTCTGGAGTCATTATCTGTTTAACCACTATGTTGATGATAGTTTTCATTGCATGCCCATTGTGTTTCATTATTCCCTTGACCTTGGCCTTTGCTTCCTTTTCACTCATCACCATCTATAGGAGCACATTACACTGGTGGTCATGCAAAGCATGATTGACCATTACTCACCTTGATGCTTTTGGTTGATTTGGAATCCATGGTGATCAATTGCCATGATACATGTATGGCCTTGTTGGTTTGCTTGTACTTGTTTATATACACTTACATATAGGGAAGGTGATATTGTTAGTAAAAGAAACAATTGTTTCATCTCCTATAAGCAGATAATTATATAATCAAGTTTTTCACAGTATGATTGCTTCAAGCCAGACATGCTAGCAGAATATTGATACATGTAATTATGGTTCTAGGCTTGCTTTCCAAAGAACTTGATGCTATATATGTTGCTGTCTATGTGACAGTGAATGACTTCATTGCAACTTTTGACCCAGCCCACCTCTCTGCAGCATCAATGTACTTGGAGTGATCCAGATGTTGAGCCAAAGACTGAATGACCACAAGCATTTCTTGTGTGCTAGGAGTTGAGTCCCAGTTTGTGATGCAGTCAAGATGGTCAGTCATGTGGACCTCCTCAAGTTCAACCATTGCAAAAACATGTTGGAGGGTGCGAAGCAGGATAGCCTAGGGTGGTGTTAAAGTTTGCCTTGTAGTCACCCTCTTTCATGGCTTTGTGACATGTCTTCCAAGTATATGGTCAAATGTTGACTATGGTCATATCTCCTTGGGCTGAATATTGTGATGTATAGGCTCACCTTCATCATCAGAGGATTTGGTTTCCTCCTCAGATTCAAGGCATGGAAGTTGACTCTGCCTTGTATGTTCCTTGTTGTTGTCTGAGTCCATCTCCATGTGGTCTGCAGTCCTTTTGATGGCAGGTTGCTTTCTCTTGCTACCCTGGTATGGACCAACCCTAATGACATACAAGCCAGGAGTTTGTACCTATGACCTAATTAAACTACCCTCCATTGTATCATGTGATCATAGTTCCTTCAGCAATGCAATGAAAGGTATAACAGACAGCCACTTCAAGATAGTACCAGGCACTTCACATAGATAAGTCAATCTGGTACTAATAATGGATGCTGTTTGCATCATACTCCTGACTATCACTCCCACTAGAATTCATCTTCAAATGAATGATCCTATACAAGGGTGACTATAAGCTGACATTATCTATGTGAACACCCACCTTTAAGAGCCCACCATACTCAATACAGGGCACATGCTCTCTTGGTGCTGCAATGCTGCTTGCTCCATAGCACACTCTAAGGCCAACAAGACCAAATCTTTACAGAAAATAAGAATCCAGGCAGGGTGTAAATACAATGCAAAGTGTTTCTGGCAAGAGAAAGTCAAGCCAGCCAACAGTGATGTCATCCAGAGACTGTGCATTGTGGCTGTGATAATTTCTCCTGCCAGCTGAAGTTTAGCAGGATATTATCAAAGTTTTGTGAGTAGCGGCACAAATGTGGGATGTGGAATGCATTGATGATGCTAAGAAGAAACATTGATGATGTAAAATGGAAAGTACTTCATCCCACAGTTATCATCTCCTACTATTTGTCTACCTGCTGTCATCTTAGAAATGAGGCTTTGTTCTCTGGTCACAAGTTCTATATTATGTCTCCTGACTGACTATTCACAGCTTCCATTTTCCCTCTGCAATCTCCTTCACCATCTTCTCTTGTCTCAATAAAGTAACTCTACAAATTGTTCAAATTAATATTCTCTACCAGTTGAAACCACATCACTATAGATACAAGCATCTGATAAGAGTGGCCCAACCAACCTGTCAAAGCAAATGTGAAATGGTGGTCAAAATCACATAATTCTGGTACAGAAATTCCTTTGGTTATGGTTGTAGGAATGTGCAGCAGCAGGCAGTACAACAACATACCCTCAATTGCACAGATGGTGTCTTTGAAAGTAAGGCCAATATTTGGAATTGAAAGAATTTCAGGTGAAATGACACTACCAGCAGGAGAGACAACATGGCTTGAAAAGAAAGGAATAGAACAGAAAATGACAAGTATTTTGTGAAAATATCTGCCATACAAGCAACCAGAAAGGTAGTTACAGAATGTATTGCTACAAGTCACCAAGAGGTGATGTTTACCACATGCACATGGGCTTCTGTCAGACTCATATGGTTTGAGGATCCTCTGTGGGTTGAAGAATCCAGGGTGATGATGTGCTTTTGAGGGGAAGAATGTCTTCTGCACCCTCACTGGATATTTGGACATTCAATTGAAATTTTCTATGCAGTAGAAAGCACCTACTACATGCTTGTGCAATCTCACAAAGAAAGTTAAATGCCAACATACTTGAGATGATTTTGAGAGTCACTTAGTGAACCATCATGATATATCTTGGAAGCAATGGATATTGTTTGGGTGAATGGTACACAGGAAACATGGGGACACTATCAAGTGAGGTGAACAGAAGCTATATGAAGCAAAGAAAGACACATTGGATTTGAGCACCTTCTCTTTTGGAGGAAAGGTCATTTCATGTCAGCAGAGAATCTAGAAGACTGGCCAGTTGCTTAGTAGGTGGATTTAACTTTGCAATTTTTTGTTTATTGAGTATATTCAGCTATTCCATAGCAAGATGGCAGGAAAATTATGAGCTGACTAACATTGTTGACCCAGGAAATTCACTCCAGCCTGCAGAGAGGAGAGCTGCAGCAGCATCACACTACAAGCAGATGTTAATCAATGACAACTGGAGAGCTTATTATCTCCACCACTTCAATGCCAGAACTGTAGGTACCTACATACTTGTTTATCATAGACCAGGAATCTTGTACCCTCTTCAGAAATAAACATTTCTGCGATTACCACCTAGATTTTTGGTACAAATTGTCTCTCTTGCCACTCTAGAGAAGCCCAGAGACCTTGGAAGTCACAGGCAGCCTGTACAACTCCTTCTACCTCTGCAGTGGCTGTAAGTAGCACTTTTGCTGTCAAAAATATGTTTTAATGTGACTGTTGGCTAGCTAGCTGCAGAGGAAGTGAGGTTGCAATTGGAGTGGATGGAGAAGTTGGGGTGATATCCTTTATTGGCAAAGAACAAAGATACTCCAGTGATAGCACTAGGAGCATTGTTATAGGTGAACTCCGCAAGGGGTAAGTGTTCAGACGAGTCATCTTGTTGATAACTGCAATATATCCGGAGGTATTGCTTGAGTGTCTGGTTGGCTTGTTCTGCCTGGCCATCCCCCTCTGGATGATATCTGGAGGTGAAGTGGAGACACATGTTGAGAGCTTTACCAAGAGACTGGAAGAGGTACAATACAAACTCAGAGCCCCTGTTGGAGGTGACATGGAAGGGAACTCTGTGCTTGGAGAAGACATGGATGAGGAACAACTTGGCGAGCCCAGCGGAGGTAATTATATCATGGGTTGGGATGAAGATACATTGCTTGGATAATCTGTCAACTACCACAAGGATGGCGGTATAGTATTCCAAAGGGAGAAGCTGTTCAATAAAGTCCATGGAGATTGAGATCCATGGATTCTCCAGAACTGGAAGTTGTTTCAGGAGACCATAAGGACAATGACAAGGAGTCTTTGCATGAGCACAGGCTGTACAGGAGCTGAGTAGTCTTTTACGAAGGTCTGGATTTTAGGCCATGTGTATTCACGACAAATGAGCTCCAGGGTATGATTCTGACCAAAATGTCCTGCGGTCAGATGGTTGTGGAATGTCCAGAGTATATGGAGTCGGAGATTGTCAGCTTCTGGGATATAGATGTGATTGTCCTGTAGAAGGCATCCTTTGGAGTTGATACTCCAATGTGGATCTAGTGATGTAGAAGACAGGAGGGGAACACGACAGGATCACTGCAGAGTGTGGATAGGATGTCGGAATGGAGTTGCTCAATGTCGATTAGTGCAGATGCTCAGAGTAACAGAGCCTCGAGAACAGTGGCTCAGAAGGAGGACATGAGCTGTTGAGGAGTAAAAATTGACCTATTATTGTCAGGGTTGACATGAGTGAAGTCCTTATCCCCCTCTTTGGGGTGGCACCAGACAGCACTGAAGTGGCCAAAGTGTTTTGAGAAGAAGGAGTCTTCAGAGGAGCAGCACATGCTTTTCCCTTCCAGCAAGGCAAAGCACTGGCAGTTGGGGTCATAGATGTGACAAGATTTGCAGATGGATGTCCAAGACTATAAGAGAGTGGCATATTGAGAAGGTCGTCGGTGGACATTGACAAAGTGGCCTGAGAATCTCTGTTTAACTCTGGCTCTGTCACGGTGGTGGGCCCTTCAACAGTGGGCTTAGGTACTTGAGAGGATTGAACTCTGAGGCTTGCCTGAAACTATTCCATCTTAATCCATTGACGTTCAGATACAACCACATAAATAACAAATTTCTTGCCCGATTTGAAAACCATTGCCTTTGAACTCTTGTGAGTGGATGGATGGAGACACTTGTGATAGAAGTAGGGCTGCGAGGGCAGATGTCTCGACAGATCAACCCATTTATTGTCACAGACAATAAACTCATCAAACCACCATGGAAATTGGGAAGCATGTGATTGAATACATGGGCCAATGGTGTCAAGTGCAAGTGCAATAGTCTGAGAGGCAGTGATTAGTGCATCAATGTTTCCCAGCCCCTCACATATGGTCTACAGAATGGATGTCAGATTTGTTTGATGATTTAGAAATGAGAATATGTTGTACCCCAATTGGATCCCTTCCTTTTGGCAATTTCATGCAATGCGGGGATATTGAGTGTGATTGTCTCAGCTGTCAGGGAGCAGTGTTACAGACACTACATTTCTCGATTACATTTCACTACCATTCATCTCCTAATTACTAACACTACTAGTGCATACAAAGACTACCAAAGACTACCATAGTATTCCTTATCTTATCTCTCACTTACCAAGACTTACCTTATCAGGTCACATGCTTCACACACTTCTAGTCACGTGACCAAGTCACATGATCTTATCTCATGGCTGCCTCATGGTATACATGCATGCCTCATGACTTTCCTCTTGACTCACTTTCCCTTATCCTCCAATAGCATTAACAGCTCTTATCTACAGAGTCCTCATGGTACCCAGTGACTGTGTTATATAGATTCCTACAGCCATTCCACAGCTTGGTTTGTGCTCGTACATAACCCCTATAAATACCCCTATGTTATAGTAGTTAGTCTCTAGTCTAGTTCTCTTGTTAGTTCCCCATTCTTTCTCTATAGGGTTGTAGCCCTACTCTTGTCATTATCCTATGCTTAGAAATCTACTATAGACCCTAGTGGTCTAGTGATTGTACTTGATCATTGAACCACTCATTGCAAGTGCTCTAGGATCTACCAGGCAACTACCAGACGTACACAAGACTTCCTATTGTCCTTAATAGGATATTGGATCATTACAAGTGGTGTGCGAGGTGGTGATCACGTTGAGAAGTGTAATGAAGAGGCTGTTTCCATACCCTGCAGCACCTGCTGGCAAAGACACACCAGCTATAGAAGAACTTGCAGGAACCAGGACTTGGAAACGTGGGCCACCAAGTCGCAACAGCACAGTACTACTAGGTGGTGGCATAAGGTGCACAGCATGTGCTGGCACTGCCAGAGATGGTCTTGCCATTGGACAAGATGAACCTGGCTATTGAGAACCACGTCTAATCTCACCCAGACCTGCCACTGCCGCATTGGTCTTTGTGACAACAGCAGGTGGATTCACTGTGGCTGCAAAAATACTTGAGCTTAGGCTAGGAAATCAATAAATCACTTACAACTAGATTGTGATGTGCTCACAGCTTGATGAATGGTTGACAGATCAGGTAACACTAATGATAAGATGAGATTCGATATCAGCCTAATTCAAAATGGAAAGGTGCGTACCTCGCCCTCCTCTGCTTGATACCACGGTTGTCGCAGGCTTGCATCAATAGTGAGCATGACAAGTGATGCAGACATTCCTACCTGGTTCTAGGGTCTAGAGGTGTGATGTAGAAACAAGGATCGCCTCATTGGATGAGCATACCGCAAACTGGCCGTTCACATGGTCGGTCATTCTTGGCGATGGCGTCCTCGGTGAACTCAGTAACATGATGGGGGGCAGACATATGGTTGAGTGGTATCGTCAAATGACATGGTTGACACTATTTAAATGGCAGTCATGGCTGGCACTGGTCGCATTTGCACCCAAGCCTTCAGAGCTCACAATCTGTTCTGAGTAGACAGTTGACAACAGGAAAGTAAAACTGGTGCGGACAGTCAATGGCCATGGCCCCGGGGGCCAGGAGTTACATGAGATTTTAGGGATAGAAGGTGGTGGGCAGCACAAAAGTCTGCCACTTGTGTTATTCAAGAATCAAGAATCATCTATTGAAGATAACCCTATTCCTTAAAGATTGAGCTAGTGGCATTGTTTATCTGTATGGACAGCACATGTACATCTTCTTGACTGCGTGGGTTCCACATAAAGCATTTGCACCTGGTGCTCTCAGAGTCCTGGGCCTGAGCACTTGACTTCGGAGATTTAACCATGCCAAACCAGTGGAAACCCACTCGTGAGTTGCCAATGTTTATCACAATGAGATGGTGATGAACTTGGATGCTCACTGCCATCGAACACTCTAGCTCCATTAGAACTCATTGAACCCCATATCAAGAGACTATGGCAAACACATATGAGTGACAAATAAATGTGTAATGACCCAATATCCTATCAAGGACAATAGGAAGTCTTGTGTACATCTGGTAGTTGCCTGGTAGATCCTAGAGCGCTTGCAATGAGTAGTCTTGGTTATCAAGTACAATCACTAGACCACTAGGGTCTATAGTAGATTGCTAAGCAAGGATAATGACAAGAATAGGGCTACAACCCTATAGAGGAAGAATGGGGAACTAACAAGAGAACTAGACTAGAGACTAACTACTATAACATAGGGATATTTATAGGGGTTATGTACGAGCACAGACCAAGCTGTGGAATGGCTGTGGGAATCTATATAAGCTTAATAACACAGTCACTGGATATCATGAGGACTCTGTAGATAAGAGCTGTTATTGCTATTGGAGGAGGGAAAGTGAGTCAAGAGAAAAGTCATGAGACGTGCATGAGGTGAGGCGGCCATGAGGTGCACAGCCTAGATAAGAGATAAGATCATGTGACTTGGTCATGTGACTAGAAGCATGTAAAGCATGTGACCTGATAAGGTAAGTCTTGGTAAGTGAGAGATAAGATAAGGAATACTATGGTAGTCTTTGGTAGTGTTTGTGTGCACTAGTGGGACTAGTGCTAGTGATTAGGAAATGAATGGTAGTGAAATGTAGTCAAGAAATGTAGCATCTGTAACAAAATGATTACGGAATTGCAGAAGCATTTCAATACCAATCAGTATGGACTTGGGTAAACAAACCACCCATATTTCTCAAAAGTGACGAACTTGACAGTCTATTCACAGGTGAACCAAGTTTATCGAGATTCGGGAGAAGCTAGATCTGCTTCACACTCGAAAGCAGGGCCACTCTTCCGAGAGCATTCATGAGGTGATGATCGAGCTGTGCGAGGCATATCCCAATGCTGGGATACATAATATGATCACCCTTCTTTTCCATGAATATCAGATGTCTATCTCAAGGTAGCTTTGTGTTTGCATGCTCTCTCATGTACACAGGACTCACAACCTGGGATTTCACAGACGTGTGGTGGAAACATATTTCATCACCTATGAAGCTCACCTGATAAGGCAGCGGAAGGCTAGACAGCTTCAACGCCGGCGATTTTGGGCTGCAGGCATGAACAACATTTGGGCTGTGGACCAACATGACAAATGGCTGCATTTCGGCTTAGCACTGCATACTGGGATAGAGCCCTTTTCAGGGCACATTTTATGGATTAAAGTGTGGCATTCTAACTGTAATCTACAGCTCATACTGTTGTACTACCTGGGAACCATATCTGATTTTGGCTGTGTGTACAACTCAAATGGGGAATCAAAGCCATTATCATACTGATTCTCCGAATCTCGCAGACATTCCTATGGACACCCAGAGTGACCCTGGAACGGAAAACTTCGGAATTGCAAA
Organism: Boletus reticuloceps; assembly: GCA_018397855.1. NCBI lineage: Eukaryota > Fungi > Basidiomycota > Agaricomycetes > Boletales > Boletaceae > Boletus > Boletus reticuloceps. The sequence continues at coordinate 186,345 of JAGFBS010000051.1, forward strand.
TGCACAAACAATGCTCTGTCAGATGTATGACCCTTCGTTGGCTGGGTTCATGCAGCATCATTGGATGTGCATGAAGAAGAACATCATGCTGGAGATTGTGTGGTCACAGCACTACAAGCGTTTTACTCCAGGGTTTGAGGGTTTGCTCAACCAAGGTATGGATGCTGGCTGCATCAGCAAATCACTGGATCTCTGGATTACTGACTGGCTGGAATCACTGGATTGACTGGAGCCAGTGATTCCAGTCAGTTAGTACTCCAGGGACCCAATATTCAAGTGACTCCAGTCAATCAGTAATCCAGGGACCCAGTATTCAAGTAGCTCCAGTCAATCAGTAATCCAGGGACCCAGTGTTCCAGTGGCTCCAGTTAATCCAGTTAGCCCAGTTATCTCAGAACTTTTGCAGTTTTTCTGATGTTTTGCAGATGCAGTCTCTGCTGCTCCCTTGATGTTGGAGTCAACTCGCATACGCTTCTTTCCTGCAGACAATGTTGTGGACCCATCTAGCTTACTCACAGTCCCATCAACATCAATGATAATTGCATCCCCATGGAGGGCATTCTCTTTTACTTTGGTGCGAACAGTTGCCCTCTGGCCTGATGCAGATGCATAATTGCTGATCGTCCTATTAGATTCCTCGGTTCGTGATGAACTAGATTTGGCATGGTTGGCAGTGGCAGCAGCATCTACCAATGCCTGAGTCTTTTCACTGGGGCGAGATATCCTTTTGGAGTGCACCATGGTTCTTAGTAGTGACTTCTTGTGGATCGAGATCTTCCATGTGTGTAAGAAGTTTTTAGGTTCATGGGTTTCAAGTTCAAACAGATTTTTTGTTCACAGTATAATTATGGATATAGTAGAGACCCTTCAGGTACAGAGGCATGGGTAGTGAAACAACCCTAAGGACTCACACTTAAGTGAAGCCTTGTGCTAGGTCGCTTGCACAGAGAAAAAGATAAGAGAAGATAAAAGGTGAAGTTGCCAAAGGGGAAACTCCAAGAGAACAAGACTAGTGTTCTCTGGCGCTGCATTGGGGTTTATATACTAAGTACAAGTGTGCACGGACCATGCAGTGCTACTACTATATAAGGTAAGTATCCGTGGTACCGGGTAACATGAGGTAAAGGCATGTAGCGGACATGCGTTGTGTGCATGTACGCTGTGGTAGCATGAGGCTGCAATGCGCATCTAATGTGAATGAGAAGCATGGATGTGGGAGATGAAAAGAATGCACGTGAGTGCGTGAAGGAAATAGATAGGGGTTGAATGAAAAGAAAAATGTTAAGTCCATTATAGCTTGGAGCGATCGTAACACTTTCCCCATCCTATGGTCAAACTCTGGATGACCTAGATGGTTTCGGCGTCCTGGAATCCCTCATCGCTATCCGGATCACTGGCCTGAGTGATCGGGCTGCCCGGCATATCTTCATCATCCCCGTGGATGTGAGGAGCAGGTTCATTCATCAAAGGGTTGGAATGTTCCTGGGAAGCTGGGTGAAAGAACGCAAAGTCCATAGGATTGCGGCGACGAAGAGTCCTGTTGTAATGCAACATGGGACTGGGATCGAGTTGATCAATGCCGATTTCCCAAATTTCCGGGTTGTCGGGACGGACAATGCCTGTTTCCGTTTCGCCAGCGACTGACCAATCTCTCTCTTGTCCCCATGCATTAGGTTGTTCCCAAGCATCCTCATTGACATAGGCTGGACCCCAGTAGTCGGGTACATTGGTTGGCCACTCTTGGGCGCTTTGGGGTAAGCCGTAGGGTTGTCCATAGTCCGATGATGAAGAGGAGGAGGAGGATGATGCGATGGTGGACGGGAATGGTCCATGGGAGCGGAAAGACTGTGACTGGGGGCGATGGACACGAGGAACGCGCAGGTTCCTTTGCCAGAACCCTTCATCAAAAGGTTAAGCGGCGAGGGAGGATACCTGGGAGGGGAGTGACATATCGCAAGCGTTCTGGAGGGAAAATAAGAAGGATCCAAAGATAATAGATGTGGAAAAAGGTAAAATCATAGGTAAAGAAAAGGAAAGAGAGCATGTCATTCCAAGATGGGATGAAAACAGATAGGTAGAAGAGCATATAGAGCTCTAGGGCCAGTGGGAGGTAAAACGAGTACAGTGTGTAACCAAAAGGCATTGTGGGTGAAAAGTGAGATGGTCATGAAAGAGTGAATGGCTGTCTTTTATACAAGAGTGAATGGCTGTCTTTTATACGAAAGCTACCCCCGGCCTAAAGATCGACTTCCAGGCAATCAAAGGGGAGACGGCATGGATTAAACATGGTGAAGTTCTCATAAACCCTAAAGAGGGAAGAGAACGCTTCAGGAGTCATAGATAAGGCCCTAGGGACAGAGGGGCGCGCTTTGTGAAAGTCGGAAATAGCATCCTTAGCATGCGCGAGATTAGCCCGTGGCTCCCACGTCCGATCCGTTTCATCATAGCCCTTCCAATGCACCAGAAACTCGAGGCGACGGCCCTTATACCGTGAGTCAACAATAAAATCCACTTCATATTCGTCATCTCGATCCTCGGTCACCAGAACCGGACCGGGCCGAAAGGTGGATTGACCAGGCAATCTATCCTTATAGGGCTTCAATCGTGAGACATTGACGACAGGGTGAATCCTCATGGAGGAGGGGAGCCTGAGTTTTACAGCATTGGAGCCCATCAGCTCCATTATCTCATAGGGGCTGAGCCATCGCTCAGTTAATTTACGAGAGGCACGCGTCAAGCACAAGTTTGATGTGGACAGCCACACCTTATCTCCAATTTCGTATTTCGGAGAGTCGGAACGGTGGCGGTCCGCGTTACGTTTCATGCGGTCCTGAGCCGCGGACATATTACTTTTAACTTGGTCCAATGTGTCAGCCATGTGGTTGGTAAACTCGAGGGCAGCCGGTGCCTTAGAGTGACGTGATTCTATACCCATTCTGGGCTCATATGACCATGTAACTGCGAAAGGGGACTTGCCCGTTGCAGTGGCTTTCTTGGAATTCATGGAGAACTGGGCCACGGGTAACCAAGCGGCCCATTCATCTTGCTTTTCTGATGTAAATAAGCGAAGGAACTGCTGTACTTCGCGATTCATGCGTTCTGTCTGTCCATCTGTCTGAGGGTGGAAAGACGTGGATAACTTAGGCTTAATTCCGAGAGAACGGCATATGTTGGCCATGACTGTGCTGGCAAACTGGGGTCCTCTGTCGGATACAATAGTGGTGGGAAGACCGTGATGCTTCCAAACGTGGTTGAGATATAATTTAGCTGTATCAAGTGCCGTTGCGGTCTTCGTGCAGGGAATGAGTTCGACTTCCTTAGAGAACCTGTCAACTACTACCAGAATAGAATCATAGCCTTGGGATAGGGGGAGATCCGTGGTGAAATCCGCCGAGATGTGTTCCCAAGGGTGATCAGGTATGGGAAGTGGCTGTAGCAGACCGGCTGGGGCCTGATTAGTTCCCTTGAACCGTTGGCAGTGATCGCATCCAGCGATATAGCGTTTAACAAACATAGCCAATCCTGGCCACCAATAGCTGCGCTGCAGCAAGTCGAGTGTTTTGTCTGAACCGGCGTGTCCGGCCATAGGGGTATCATGGTGCAGCCGCACGACTTCCATGCGGGGATCATCGTCATCAGGCACGTACAGCCTGTGGAGTGTGTCGTAAAGGAATCCATCGTGTTCCTCGCACACTTTCCAATCTTTACATAATGTGATGATATCTTCCTCTGTGAAACGGCTGATCGCGTCAGAGATTTTGTTTTTTATGTGGTCCCCTTCATCGGAGAGCAGAACGTGTTGTGCTCTAATCTTCTCCGGGGAAATTACTAATACTCCTTTATTGTCGTCTTCAAGATCGACTGTATGATCTTCTCTTCTAGAGAGAGCATCTGCTTTTCCCATTGTGGCACCTGGCTTATGTAACCATTTGAAATTGAAGCACGATAAGTATTGCGCCCAACGTGCTTGCCTTCTGTTGAGGTCCTGACGAGTCATGTAGAATTGCAAATTCGCATGATCATTCCAGATTTCAAATTTGTGTCTTGCGCCATATCTCGAGCGAACGAATCACACTGAGCATTTCTTTATCGGCGATAGGGTAATTCCGTTCCTGTGGAAACATGGAATGTGAAGAATAGGCAACTGGGTGCCATTTGTCATCTTTCTGAATGGATAATACCGCTCCTGTTGCGTAATCAGAGGCATCGCATTCTAAGCGGAATTGAGCGTCATCATCGGGGAATGCGAGTACAGGGGCTGTGGTGAAATGATGTTTCAGCGTGTCAAACGCCTCCTGTTGTTCCTGCTTCCATTCAAAGGGGTTTTCCTTTTTCGTCAGATCGTTAAGTGGTCTAGCCACCTTTGCGTAATCTTGGATAAACCTTCGGTAGAAGTTCGCTAATCCCAAGAAGCTTCTAACTCCTCGGACATTTTTGGGCGTGGGCCATTCCAGAATGGCCTGAACCTTTGTTTCGTCCATCTTTATTCCGTCTACTCCCACGATCATCCCCAGAAATTCGACTTCTGTGGCATGGAATGTGCATTTTTCAGGTTTTATGAATAAATCATTTTCTTCAAGGCGTCGTAATACTTCCAGAACGATCTTGTTGTGTGTTTCACGATCGTCTGTCTTGGTAAATATCATTAGGTCGTCAATGTAGACGACGACGCAGTCGTCCATATCTGCAAAGATCTCGTTCATCATGGCCTGGAACGTTCCAGGGGAGTTGCATAGCCCGAAATACATTACGAGGGGTTCGAATGCTCCTCGGAAGCAAACGAAAGCTGCCTTCCATTCGTCACCATCTTTGATGCGTACATTATTGTATCCCCATCGGAGATCCATCTTTGTGAATAACTTAGCCCCTTTTAGTTTATCAACCAATTGCGAGATTAGGGGTAATGGGTAATTGTTTTTGACCGTGTGTTCGTTTAGATAACGGTAATCCTGTACCATACATTTTCGTCCATCCTTCTTCGGTACGAAGAACATGGGTGATGTTTGTGGAGATTTAGAGGGTCTGATATATCCCTTTTTGAGCTGATCGTCAATGAATTCAGAAACTTCCTGCTGTTCTGTGACAGATAGGGGAATGATGCGTCCTTTTTTGGGTGTGAACATATCTTTCATATCAATGGCGTGGTCCCATGGTTTCCGAATTGGCATTCACTCAGATTCTCCTTTATGAAATACTTTTAGATATTTGTGGAACTCTTTAGGCACGAGCTCCTCTGCTGTTTCTTTCTTAGGAGTAGGCTTATCTAAAGCCGCGCGTACTGCGTATGCAAGGTAGGCATTTTCTTCTTCTTCCTTATCAGCGTGACGTAAGAATGATTCCTTATCCTGAAGGAAAGAGCATGTTCTCGGACAACATGTCATTTCGACCGTTCCTTTGGTCCAGTCTATAATAGGATTATGCTTCTTTAACCAGGAGAAGCCGAGTATCATTTGGTTCTTTCCAAGATCCGTGATCTCAGCGGTGACACTCTCTCTGTGTCCCTGATATTCAATGATTACTTCTGCGGAATGCGTGATATTTCCAGCGGAATTCTTTGTTCCGTCCATGTTGTACACAGGAATGGGGTGGCGTAAAGGGGTTAGGGGCAACTAATGTTTCTGTGCCCATGCACGATCAATGAATATTACGTTTGCGCCACTATCTAGCAGCGCTTCTGCGGTGATGAAATTCCTTGTGCGAGAAGGGGAGACTCGAATGGTCATACAGATCTCCTTCTGCAGATTTGTGCTACGTATGCACGCTTCTTCCGGGATTTTAATGTCGGTGTTTGAAAGTGAATTAAGTACAGGTGTGAAGCCCCTGCCGAGCTCCACTGAGGGAGACCCACTTGGCATTTCAGATGATTCATTGTCTGATTCTTCAGACTCTTCACCAGCCAGTGGCAAAAACCTGTTATCGTCAGTTAAGTTAAACCTTACCCTTTTCGTATCCACATGAACACCCGGTGCATTCAAGTGGCTTTCCCTTTTCCCTTCTTGGATTCTGTAACTTGGAGATCGAAGAAGTATGCCTTCATTTCGTCATATGACATGCCGCGGATAGCCTGATCCGGGCTGCGTGACTCATTGTCCCACGAGGTGGAACTTTCTTCTTCAATGTCCCTGACCTTGCGGCCGCTTCGTCTACAAGTCTTTTTGTGTCCTCCACCGAGATACTTGCAATCTGGGCATGCGAGTTTTGGTTTAGGACACTCTTTGACGAAGTGACCTCCTCCACAGTTGTAGCATTTCATAGGTGCTCTGGTTGTTGATGTAGAGGGGCGACGCTCAAAGGCGTCTATGTCCATGCTATTGGGATCTCTGGATCTTCGGCTAGTGCCGCCATGTAGGAAGCTTATTAACTGCTTCCGTGTGCCGATTTCTCTGATTTTCTTGAGATAATCGATCACTGTATCGGGGCGGGGCCCTTCCATGATGATCCGATCAATTATTGAGCGTTGGACATTCTGCTCGATGAGTTCTATTAGGTGGGAGGTGTCCATCCCAGTTTGTGGTTCGTATCTTTGGAAGTCGATGATCCAATCATCTATGGGTGTCGACTCCGTCTGTTTGAGGGCTTTCAGCTTCTGCCTAGCCCACTCTTGTTGATTGACAGAACGGAAGAGAGCTTCGACTTCTGTTTCCAATTCCACCCATGTGTATGTGCCGCCGTTTAATAGGCGATCAATTCTTGTGCGGGCAAAGCCGCCTGCCTTTTGTCCTTCAAGGCGTGATAGCACAGCTGTTACTGCCTTGTGTGAACCTTGTGGGAACACAGTGGGGTTCTCGCCTATCCAGGCTTTCATCTTAGTCCACCATTCTTCGAACTTTCCTTTTGAGCCATTGAAGTTTCCAGGGTCTTGGAACACTTTGCTCATTTTGGGTATTGTTGGCTGTGCTTGCGCCGCCAACTGCTGCTGTTGCAATGTATGGATCTGTCCCAGACATGCTTGTACGTTATGGTTCTGTATGTCTCTTTCTGCAATGAAGAAATCGAACATAGCAAGGAGTTCCTGCGTAAGGACTCCATTGACGCTATTGTTTACGAGATTCTGCTCGAACAGTCCTCGATCGAAAGCTGTTGCCATTGCGTAACACTATCTAGATACGAGGAGGTAGAGGGGGGTTTGGTATGCGTAAGCGGCGTGTACGTGGTTCCGCTGTGTGTGGTGCTAAAGTAGGGCGTCTCTTTGCCTTGTAACACTTTTTCCTTGGCCTAAGGTATGGTGCGAACTGTAGTTCGTCTTCAAATGGCCAGAGAACCCTTGGTTCTTCTTCCCTTATCTTAGTGGCTGCTGGCCACACTTTCCTCTGTCGAGGTCTTTGGACTCGGTGATACGGGGTTGGTTCCCTTTCCCTAATCTGTTCTCTCCTAACTCGGTCCACTAGCCCTTCGACGAGCCAATCGACTACTCTCTCCGGCACGAATAATGGCACTAATGCCTGTGGGATCTGCTGGTGTGCTGGCGGGTCGAACTCGTTCGGGTCGTAGCTTTCGCTGCGTACTGATGGGGCGTGGGGTGCGACTGGCGCTCCCTGTGGACTCTCGTAGTCTGAAAGGACGAGAGACGATGGGGTGGGGCTTCCTGGCTGCTGCGTTTGTCCGATGTGCGCTGGCCCTGCCTCCGCTGCTTCTACTACTGGTGTTGGAGGGTAAACTAAATTTAACGACTCGTTGTCTTCTTGAGCCGACCCGAACCACTCCTGAACCTCTGATACGTGCCCGTTGGGTACGAGCGACGATCCTTCTACCGATGCGACGTAAGACGGTGGCGCAGACACTAAAAAGATATCTTGAGCCCTGTATAGCGCGTTGTACCTTCCTAGACGTACTGGAGGGTGCGACGTATACGCGAGTGAATGATGAGCGGTAGGAAACATCTTGGGGGTACTTCGATGGTCTACGTCAATAGCCGTTCGCAAGCGAGGTAGCGATGTTGAATAGTCTTGTTCTAGTGAAACAACCCTAAGGACTCACACTTAAGTGAAGCCTTGTGCTAGGTCGCTTGCACAGAGAAAAAGATAAGAGAAGATAAAAGGTGAAGTTGCCAAATCCAAGAGAACAAGACTAGTGTTCTCTGGCACTGCATTGGGTTTTATATACTAAGTACAAGTGTGCACGGACCATGCAGTGCTACTACTATATAAGGTAAGTATCCGTGGTACCGGGTAACATGAGGTAAAGGCATGTAGCGGACATGCGTTGTGTGCATGTACGCTGTGGTAGCATGAGGCTGCAATGCGCATCTAATGTGAATGAGAAGCATGGATGTGGGAGATGAAAAGAATGCACGTGAGTGCGTGAAGGAAATAGATAGGGGTTGAATGAAAAGAAAAATGTTAAGTCCATTATAGCTTGGAGCGATCGTAACAGGTAGAGACCCTACATCAGCAAAACAGTGATTTTGGCACAGTAAGGTCCCCACTATACAACACTGTACACTGCTGTACAGCTCTGTACAGACATGTACAGATCTGGAGTAGCTCTGTAGTGACCAAACCTGATTGTATTGGCTTTCTTAAGTGTAATTAAGGCACTGTGGGCCACTGTGAATAATTACATCAGCAAATCCTCACATCACTTTAAGGCACTTTGACAATTTCATTAAGTAATTTTGTGGGCTAAAGCTGTCAAAGTCCATCAAGTGCTAAAGTGCTATTTGGTCATCATGTTCCAAGTTTCCTAAAATACCAAAGTAGCAAAGATCAAGTACTCATACATAAGTTAGTCACCATGATAACATAGTATCCAACTGACCCCATTCTGACCTCGTCAGTACCACCTTTTCAATCCCCTCAATCCATTGTGGTATGGGACAAGTGGCACCGTGGCAAGTGACAGCAAGTGGGTGCGAGTGAGTGTGCTTGCACATGCAGACTTGTTGTCTGTGTGTGTACATATGCTCGCCCAACGCAAGGGGAACATGAGGTAGCAAGTGCAAGTGGATGCAAACTCCCTGTCTGCGTGTATATGCACGCCTGCATGCGCATGACCCATTTCACGCGGGTGATGACAAGCAGGGGTGGGGTGGGCAAACACGTGCAAAAAAGCCCTAAAATAGACAAGGAAACCCTAGAACTTCAAGCTCAAGGGGGGGGGGGGGGTGAAGGCATCTGCGAGCTGCAAAGACATGCTTACCGGAGTCGAAGTGGACACGTCGGGGGCATCAGGGTGAGTTGAGGATGCTGGGAACTGGTAGAAGAAGCTGCAGAATGTGTCAGGACACGAGCATGAACACTCAGAGTGAAAGCTCAAAGAGAACTCACTGGAGAGTGTTCCAATCAAGCCAATCAAGCTGGGACATGAAGTGGTTGCACAATGCAAGTCCCATAGCATCCAGAGACATCCTAGAAGGGTTAGAAACGAGTGCATCAACACAACAAATGCACCAGATTGAGATAACAGGCCAGGTGGCCATACGGGTCCATTAGTAAACCAGCACTCACCTGGATAGACCTGGACAGTCTAGACCAGACCAGACAGTCTCCCAGGTCTCCTACAGTGTTTAAATGTCCAGTCCAGTCCGGTTTTTTACCTTCCTAATTAGGCAACCGGTCCGAAACCTGTCCTGGGAAGTTCCCAGGGACCTGCAACTGGCAACTGGACCGAAAAAAACTGATCCAAACAGTCCTAAATCAGTTGCCAAACCAGTTGCAGCTGGTCCTTTGAGAGACCGGTATTCTCGCCCCTATCCCGTGGGAATCACGCTTTGTACTAGTCACACGGAATGTAGTACCGACTCCGGGCTTTCTGATGACCTAATAATCACCCAGATCAGACCATACAGTCATGAGATATGTATATTCTAAACTGACATGTCATTATTAGACCCATAGAAATGTCATCAAATCTATATGAGTGAATAAAATTGAAATAAATTGCTAGAAATTCTGAATAAATTAGGGGTGATAGTACTAATTAGGAAATGTGGCTGTACACCTGTTGCAACCAGCTACAACCAGTTTTGGACCGGTCCTTTGAATTTCCGTAAACCAGGCAACTGCAACTGGTCTGATGCTCAAAGGTAGGTAACTGCAACTGCAGTCCAGTTGCATGACCAGTCCAGTCCAGTCCAGTTGCCAGTATTTTCACCAGTCCTGGACTGGACTTTGAAACACTACTCTCCTAGCAAGGTTCCCAACTGGCTAGATCTGGACAGCACTGTCCCAGACTCTTCCAGTATTTACTGAAGCTGAACTAAAAGTAGATTGGAATTAACCTCTCAGTACATTGCTATTCCTAATCCTATGCTTTTATTATATATCTAATTCTAATTCTAATCCTAGACTTTTACTAGTACACTTTTGATTAGGTACCCCACCATCGCATTAACTATATAGCCTTGTGCTTGACCCATATGATTGGACAACATGCAATACTTTCAAAGTCCTATAACCATCATCCATTTTACTACTACACTTTTTACTACACTTTTACTACACTTTTTTACTACACTTTTACTACACTTTTTTACTACACTTTTTACTACACTTTTTTACTTTGATTACAATTTGTCATAACTATGACAGTCTGTCCTAGTCTGTCCCAGTCTGTGACATCTTGAGTATCCTATGAATTCTCAAGTCAAAACTATGGGCAAGGGTCAGTTTGCTAATGCTTACATAATGATTATATAATGATGCCATAATATCATTATATAATCATTTTGTAATCATGTCACAACTTTTGTCACAATATGTGACATGTGTGACATCCTGGGTAAGTCTGTCAGTGTCTGTCATATCTGGAGTATACTGTGGATTCTGGAGTCACAACTATGGGTGAGGGTCAGTTTGCTGATGTCCACAGGGTGTGTTGAAAGTTGGAGAGGGTGATTCAGACCACCAAATTGTTGTCGAAGGTGGCAGATCCAATGGGAGAGGTCCTGAGAGTGACGGGAACATGCACGGCATCAAAACAATTGTGCAAACTTGATGTACCTGGCGAAGAGGCCTGATTCAGGTCTAAAAGGTGAGAAGATATGTCGAGCATGAATTGAAGCGTGAGAATGATGTGGATGGCATCCAAATGGATGGGAATAGTGATGGAATGACCGCTGCAACGAGTGATGCGTGCCATGAGTCTAAACGACTTGAAACGAGCTCGCTAGCTGAATACCAGGCGAGTCAGCACGGAAATCGCAACCGCTCAAAAGTAGATGTACCTGAGACATCCAAACCACCATACAATCATTGCAGATTGTCTATACAGGTGTGTTGGCTGCCCGTCACATTTTGATTGTTGTCCGAGTTGCATGTGGCACTGGAGACGGGAAAGCCTGAGGGTAGGTGAGGTGTGGCTGTGTGGCTGAGTAAGCAACTTTAGTGGTGCTGAAATTTTCTCTAAGTCCAATGTCACTTGCCTTCACCTTCACCTCCAATGACACGACAATGGCGACACGACAATGATAGTGACGCAGTGGCATCTGCGATACCACCACAATGCCGTGACGGCACATCAATGATACCACCGCCACATCAATGCCGCTGCCGTGATGGCATCAGCGACACCAGTACGATGGCACTACCAGCATCACCATGATCATCTGGAAAAAAAATTATGGCTGTAGTACCAACTGTTTTATGTAGCACTACATAGCACTCTGTAGCACTGCTCATACATATACCTACTACATAGCACTCTGTAGTGCTGCTTGTACACACTCCTACTACATGACACTACATAGCAACCAGAAGTAGTAGACTGACTATATAGTCTATCATTCACGACAACCACTATGTAGTACCCTCAATAGCGGCATAGCGAGACGAGCTAGAATTGAATAAGCAAATAGTACAATGGTGATCCAATCTGTAAATGATGACTCTCAGCCTTCCACCTCAGCAACAGCAGCTTTGTTCAGTGCCTCTGCCTCTGCTACGATCATCTCCTCAAGTGCCACCACTCTTGACGCCATGTCTCTCACAATCCGACTTGGTGTATTTCTCCTGCGACAACCATACCTCGACCTTGACTCCACCCGTCAAGGACCAAGAGAGTAGAGTAGCCTGCTATTTGTTCGTCGAGGGTCAGGATGTCAGGTTCTACCCGGAGCACGAATGACATTACTTACAACCCACCCACCCGCCCACACCTCCACCATGAGCACGATTACTAAGTATGTAACCTATGCTGTTCAAAAAAGCGAAGGTCAATGTACTTGGTGAGGTAGAAGTGCTGACAATCGGCCAGTGCATGACCACGTATCCAGTGGGGATGAACCGCACCGCACGGGAACATTGGGATTAGATGGACGTGTTGTATAATCTGATCGATGGGAATGATTTCAGCATTTGGGAGCCACTTGTCGGAAAAATCTGGATATCATTGGATGACACGATAATTACTTATAATGGTCATTACAATTGTGCTAAATGTAAATGTGTATTTAATGGCTAAGAAAAGTTGATAATGCTCAATGATGACATTATAATGATCATTACCATGATCGGGTGAGACATTATGATGACTAATAATGTCACAGGGTCAAATGAGCGAGTTAGTCCAATTAAAATGGCATTGTAATACCTTTCAATGAGACGGGTTAGTATTTCGATAGGGGGTCGCCATTCTAATGGCTCGGCCACCAATTCTAATCAACTAATTGTAATAGTAATTGCACTTCAATTCACCTAATACCGTATTCATCCACCTGACCTCAGTAACTCCCAAATTCTCGTGTAGCACGATTCAGATTGACATCTGAGCAGATCCAAAGCCTATGCAAAACTCTAAGTATCAGGACATATCAAATTGGGTGGTCATTACTTACGATGGCGGCAGGCACAGTTGCAGCAAAGTCGACGTAAAGGAAAGTGATTGAGGTCCAGGCAGGGTCCAGGATGGGTCCAGAGTAGCGACATGGCAGCAATATTGCAGTTCAGAAGACAGAAGACAGAGAAGACAGTCAGTGAAGGGAGAAAGTGTTGTCGTGGCAGATGGGATTGTCTGAATTGACATAATGAATAGGTGACCTCGATGTCAATGAAAAGCTTGCACGACAAGTCAGATAACATTGACAACAACAGCACCATGACCCACTGACCATTAAAATTTTCCTGGCCATTGGCAGGGATGAACATCGAGAAAAGATGATGATGACAACGATAACAACGGCGACAGTGAAAACGGCGACGGCGATGACAACAACAACAACAACAGGTAGGATTCAGAGTCTTTTATAGCCTTGTAGGACAGAAATGGAAATGAACGACAATGGTTTTGAGAGGAAAGATGGGTTAAACTCCAACAGAGCTGGCACTGAAAGTTATTATAATGATTGCATAATCTTAATAACTTCCAAAATAGTCAATATCAATGACGCGATGGCTTGTAGGGATCCTGTAGTTGTCTGGGGGGAGTCCATGCGTAGGGAGCATATCCACGTTGGAATGGAGAGACGTTGGCCACGAGCGGGACATTTGCCTGGGAAGACACTTGGTTGTAGGGATCCGTGTAGTTGTCCGGGGGTCCTCTGGTGCACAAGGCAATGAACTTGAACGCGATAATGCTGACCGTCATGATGGACAAGACGAGAAGGATGTACTGCGAGAACAAACACTGGGTAAATTTCGGTTGTCTACCATTCCGATGAGGAATAGGTTGCGGAGGCACGTCTTCTGTGCGGCGAGTGTCCCTGAGTCAATGTTGAGGTTACCGATCACTTTCGTGAGGTCCTGACCAGAGCTGTACTTGAAAAGGTTGACGAGGGTGCTGTCCATAAACTATGATTCCGCACTGGGAGCCACTTTACCGTGTGGTCCCTGTACCGAAGGACCGAAATTGATGTAATCGGTCAAATCGTAGATAAGACCATCGTAGATACCGAGGGCATGCCCTTTAGTGTTCGCCATGCTAGATATTTCCTGGGGGGTATAGCCCATGTAGCCAACACGGTTATTCCAGCGCATGATGGTCATGCTCTCAAAGTACCAGTCGGGACGTGAATCATTGCTGACCGCACGGAAATCATGGTATTGTGCGTTGAGATCCATCGTGTTCGCCGCGCTAAGTTGGACCCATGGACTGACCGACCCAGAAACACCATTGCATAGTGCGCTGACCTGCCAAAACAGTAAGAAATAAGTGCATGCAAAATAAAGAGATCGACGCACCTGAACAGGGAATAAGTTGGTAGCATCCTGACCGCCATACTGCAAGATCGACTTGGCGGGGATGACACTGACGACTCGCTGGTGCGTCGACGCAACTTGCGTGAGGTCAAACACCTCACCACAGATTGCAGTGTAGACATTATTCGCCGAGTTTGAATAGGAATGCGATGCAAGCTCCGAGGTATTGAGGACATGTTCTGTGGGACAGATGACAACCCCAAGAACAGCAATGACGAAAACCGCACAAGCACAGATGAACCAAATGATGACGTTGAGCGTGAACTTCTCCCACCAAGCTTGACGGACGTCCTCGTGTTTCATCCGGCCGAACCATTTCAGGAAAATGGATGGTATCCACCAGGTTAGGAGCCAGCATAGCAAGACCCAGCATCGACGAGCCGACGTCTCCTTCATGACTTTGGTTGTTTCGTTCTCCATGATTTCACCTGCCAGAGCCTCTTTAGCAATCAATCCTTCCTTATCAGCATTCTGGAACATGTTCCTGGAAGGCGCGTATGACTTGGAACTGTAGTTGGAGTTGGTCTCTTCCTGATTGGATGTCAGTCGACTCCAGTTGTCGAAATCATCAGAACGGAAAGATTTACGGTCCTCGTAATCGTTGTCGTAGAGATTTCCATGGTTGGAATGGAGAGGCGTTGGCCGCGAGCGGAACGTGGGCTTGGGAAGACACTTGGTTGTAGGGATCCATGTAGTTGTCTGGGGGGAGTCCTGGGGATGCATAGGGAGCATACGGGTCGCCTATTGAGCGAACATCAAGGCCAGCTTCTGTCTCCGCATCGCGGAGCCGGTTTCGTTTCTGCTCCTCCACATCAAGAGAACAGAGACGGTCTTCGAGAGAATGGAATGCAGCTGGAGACAAGAAGACCTAGGTTAAGACGATCAGAATCCTTGAACAGCGTGACAAACAGGCACTCGAAATTTACCTTGTATTGACCGAAAACTATATCGGTTTTCTGCAGACCCAAGACATTTCTGGTCTGCTCAACTTTCTCCTTCGCGGAGCCCTACAACTGATTTAGTGATCACGAGTCGTTGGGATCCACGCAAAAGACAAACCAGGACTGCGTTTCTGATAACGTCTCAAACAAAGCACTCAGAGCGGCTCTGAATTCGCCAGTTACACATGGCGTCAAACCAGAGGAGGGATTTGGGGCGTCGTCGTTCTCCTGTTCTTGTTCCTCAACAGCACTATCTTCACGGAGCATTGTCATCTGCTTGACTGTGCCCTTATGACGCGTCAACAGGGTACGCATTGGTTTGACAGGGTGCTGAGCGGAAATGAAGGTGTTTTCGTTCTTGGGATGTGCTTGGGTAGCGATGGCTTCGGCCGAGAACAACCCCATGACAAAGGGACCGGCAGACCCCACACCTTCCGCACCGTCCGACACGCCAGTGAGAGAGCTGCAGAGAAGGGAGAAGAAGTCGGGGTTCAGGGAATCGAGGTTACGCTCGAGGAAGCCTCGGAGGAATAAGATACCGGACCATTGAAGTGGTTGACAGTGAACATGGGGGATCCCGATCAATCGACTGGCCCAACTTTGAAAGGATGCTCGCCGAAAGCCTCCACCATCGTCAAGCTAGTTTTCTTGTGTGATTGGGAAGCCTGGTTCACGAGCTTGGAGCCCTCCTTTCCTGGATTGGAAATGGACATGCCTTGAGCAATGATGGACCACGGTTTGTTGGAGCAGAATTGACACACCTTTGGGGCAAGCATGAACGTGGAGCTTTGCTCTGTGGAGCGCTATGAGGCGAAGCAATTTGATGAGGAGAGGGGATACTCGATGGGGCAGGCAAAGAGGTGCGAGATAAAACATGCGCATAACTTTGAGGTTTGCTCGTGGCCGTAGAAGGGATCCTGCCTACTCGAGGTGGACCAACAAGAGTCCAGGTCCGGGTGCCTGTGAGGCAAATTGAGAAAATTTAGTGCAGAGATGCAGGTGTAAGGACTCGCCGGGTATTGGACACAGGGATGGAAGGCGTTGTGGGTTGACCTGTACGGTCTGCGAGGGGTGCAATGGCTGGTGACTAGTGGGTAATAGACAATAGTGTCAAATGGATTCATCTAAGCATATCGTCTATGCAACCACGTGACATTGTAATGATAATGACCAGCAATCGCAATGCCAGTCATTATCTGAATCCGACGGGCAAGACTCCCTCGTCGACACATATTTGAACTTAAACAGACTGTAATGAGGGTGTCGAATTAATGGGCTATTATCTACATCGACACGAAATGTAATAGCAAAAGATTGAAAAACATAGAAATCTAATTGGCCCTCTTCTTACTGCGTGTAGCTCGCCCAACGGGCCCTGGTGCTACTGGCATGACAGTGATTTCCCCCAGCTCACTTGCAGCCCCTGCTGAATATGCCGTGACGGCTCCAACTTTTGACCTACTTGAACCAGAGGCAGTAGCCTGGCCCTTCACACGATGACTTGACTTGGGAGCAGATTGAGGTCGTTCAGGATCTGGGTTGATGGAAAGTCGGGCGACTTCGAGTTGTAGATCGGCGTTGACGGCATTTGACAGAGTTATCACGCTGTTAGTCACCTGGCCGTTGGAAGCGGTATCAGATGTGGGATGGACACCAACAGGGACCTGGACCTGAGGTGCAACACTGATGGATGGGGTAATGGCTTCGGGTAGCGCATTGACACGATTCAGAGGCCTAGGTCTTGGCCTTTCTGTGATAACCACCAGCGAAGGCACAGCAGGTTCAGCATCCGAATCTGATTCGGAATACAAGGAAGCACCGCGTTCTGGGAATGAGGGTTGAGGAGCGGGTCCGGGTTTACGGACAACTGCAGCAGCAGCCTGAGCATCTGCTGCCACCGAGAGAGGCCTTGGGTTGGAAACCGGGGGTTCAGAACGCGGGTGCGATGGGGACACAGGTGGCTCGAAGTCATTCCCAATCTCGGACAACAATTCATCTTCCCATGAGCGGACATGGGAGGCGACACTGGTGGCGTTGTCTGCAGACTGGGCGGCAGAAGACTTTGTACTGAATACACCGATGTTGAAGAACTCGATGACGTCAAGTGCCCATCTTCGTCTTTCGGGGTGCAGGAGCAGTTTCAGGTAGAATTGGAAGTCCTTCTGATACGAGATACCAGTCGCTTCGCCCTTTACCGAAAACTCGCGGTCGTGCGACAACAAGTACCGAACCTATTGATACAGAAGTGTTAATACAATGAGTTTTTGAGACGAGAGTGAGACTTACAATCGTAGCTGTGCCGGCAATCAAGCCCTCCGTGACGGTCTGCGCTCCCATGCGCTCTCCCCGTCCCTTTGGTCCACCACATTTTTTGTTCGAGAGAATGGCCTTTCCAAACATAAGGACACAAGCAATCTGCAAAAAAAAGTGGATTTGAAGCGAAGGTAGGATTCAGAATGTATTGATATACCTTCACCAGGACAGGACTTCTAAATAATTCGCTCCCTCAGATCTCTGTTGGATGCGCGAAGAGGATGGGAGAGAGTTGGGTGTATTGGGAATCACTAGGTTTCTTGAGCAGTCCCAAAAGCGTTGGATCGAGTGCTTTGAGAGCTTTGTCGCCCGAAAAGAGCGTAGCCTTGATGTCCAACTCAGAGAAGAGATCGACCGAAACGTCTTTGATGTTTTTGACAATGTTTGCACGTTCCTCAGTCATAGCCTTCGAGAACTGGGTGGATTTACTGATAAGGTACTCAAGTACACAAGACAGTGGACGTTACTTACGATCCGGGAGAACTCGGGAAATGTTGTCAGCGACTTGTGGAGCTCCGAGGGTAGCATCTGATAGAGTTCTGCTTGCTCGGCTATGGTCTGACCCTCAGACGACTGCCAACGAGATAGGTCACGTGGGTCGACATCTGGCCGTGCTTTGATAGGGAACAGCAGAGGCAGAACCCAGAGATGATGAAAGAGACAGTACTTCTTGGCGGCATCGGAAATACCTTGCTCCAGGGTGGTCGGAGCTTTGGACTTGCGGCCAGGTCCACCTTTCTTCGAACGTTGGGCTTCACCATGACTGGCTAATGCATTGTAGCGCTTCGTCATATCGAGGAGCTTGGTACGTGTATCTGAGAAAGCAAGCTGCACAAGCCTGAGAGCCTGTAATATAACAAGACAAGTCTTAGTGCAACGGCATCCTAAGTTAATGGAAAAAAAACTGATGAGCAAACCTTCCTGAGCTCTTGTGCGTTAGCATCTGGGGCGGGGTTGAGCATCACCCGTCGAGCCTGCTGCTCGTCGCCTGGCGCTTGCCCTTGTGCGCGACTCAGAGATCCCTCATCGTCACCATCACCATAGATGTCGTTGTCGTCGCTGGAACCTGATAGGTCACGCAGCATGTCCATGAAGTCTTCGGGCATAGTCTGAATGGCTAAGCTGGTTGAGGCGACAAGCTCGGAGAAGGAGAACTGGGTCTTCTGAGTCAGAATGTGCTGATGGCCTGGCCCAGGTTTTAAGGACGACGAGAAGCGAGCTTTGCATCGAATTGGATCTGTTTTGACCATGTAATTATCAATGTACAAAGTGTCGGCAAAGCTCACCTGCAGTCTGCGATGGTGTAATAAGAGTCATGGAACACGTCGCCAATGCAGACGCGATTCCGATATACGACACCAAGGCTGTGAATCTGTCGGATCAAAACGTGTCAATGGAACTATAAGACTGAAATGGGACGTAAAATTATCAAACCATAAGGGAAAG
Organism: Boletus reticuloceps; assembly: GCA_018397855.1. Taxonomy (NCBI): domain Eukaryota; kingdom Fungi; phylum Basidiomycota; class Agaricomycetes; order Boletales; family Boletaceae; genus Boletus; species Boletus reticuloceps. The sequence goes on from JAGFBS010000051.1 coordinate 205,177, forward strand.
TTACTGTTCAGGTCGAGGCGGCTGTGTGTTGTAATTCAGATTGAAACTAAATGAATCATTGTCAATGACATATGGTCCGGGTGCAAACTGTAACCTTTCGGCTGTCCAGGCGCGGCATTGACACGCTTCAAAGCGACCTTGATGACACTGCACAATTGATTCGGACCTGCATCGCCTTCTCTGAATCGAGCAAATACCGTCTGAATCATGTCGACATCAAACTTAGACTGTAATCGGATGCGCGATCAGTAATAATAATATGTAATAATACCGATTCAACTTACCAAGGCAGCTCTGATTCAGAATCCATTCCGGATGAGTCTGTTCAACATAATGTCTGATTCAGATTACATCTGACAATACCTATACTAGATTCCGCCTGGTCCACCGGCAGTCTAAGGACCATTGACGCGTCGGCTCTCCCTCATTGATATGGTACGAAGAAACAGATCTCCATCAATATGATCAACAACGATGAAGTTGTTGTGGTTGGTCGGATCGGGATAGAGCAATGCACCACGGATTATCGAATCCACCGGTATGAATATCGATTGTGACCGGGGAACTGCCTTGACACGAGTGAGCTTCAAGTCACGATCGAGTCTCCGTTGGGAGCCGATTCCTGCCGTGTAGGGCTGCACGAGTGCAAATTTGAAGTCGGAGTTCAAGATGGTACACTTGAACACAAAGATGAGGCAAACGAATGCGGTGGACTGTTCCGTGAGTTGAACGAGGGCACAATCATACCGTGGGTGGCCATGGAATGAAGGATTGCATCTTAGGTAGTCAGTAGTCCACTTCCAATCAACCTCGGAGGCGTAGTCAACTTTGAGATAACTGTATTCATGCATCTAAGTTGAGACATTTAGATCAGTATTTAGATTTTTCCTTGGAAATGTTACCTTAAACGTTGGCTCAAACCTTTTCCATTCGTCGAGTGGTATCCCGTAGCTAGGAAGGCAACGATTGACAAACTCTGTGAATTTATGGGTGAAGTTTTCGAACGTGTGATCCTCACGGTGGATGTCCTCGATCTCCGAGATAGTGGATGGCAATGGATGTGGAGAGCCCAGATGTACGCGTGCTGGCAGCCTAGGTCCGGGTCCCAATGCCGACTGATCAACAACAGATGCACTGACTTCTACATCGCCATCGTCTCTGCTTGCACTCTGTCGTTCACTCTCAGCTTCCACACGACCTCTAAGTAGCTTGATGGCCAGGTGGTGGTGATCTACGCGGAGGATCTATAGAACACGCAAGCATTGATTTAAGTAATTGTTGTGTAGTTTAAGAAACACCATAACGCACCTGTTTTTCAATGTCTTTCCCATTTGATCGATCAGCGTATGCGTCCTTCAGTGTGCCATGCATCTTTTTGTTTGGGCGGGTACTGTAGTTACGGGCGACTCCCTTCGCTTGAATGTCCTGTATGACATGCTTCCACAGGTGGGCCTTTGGAAAGTCCCAGTCAAGCTTGAGCGTTGTGATGTCGCTGCGCTTGACTGCACGTATATATTGCTATATTGGATTCAGATATATTAAAAATTCCAGATCCTATGAAAATGGTTAACATACCTGGAGTTCATCGCCGAAAACTACAAGTTCCTCGTCAATCATCGCGAGTGTTTTGTCTGTGTGGACATCCAGACCTATCAGGCTGTCGATTCGCAGATAGGTGCCAAGCATGCGCAACAAGCAGTATCCTTCTGGACTTGAAGCTTGAGTGAGGACGTTGAGAGCGGCATAGAATACTTGCTATAATTATGTTGTCCAGCCTGTCAGATAAGAACGTGATAACATCAGGAAACTACCTTCATGACATCTCTCAGTTTGTTGCCATCCGAGAAAGTGATCTGCATAATAGTGTTGAAGTGGGCTAGATTACGCCACCTGGGAAAATTGGATACACTGAAATCTGTCCGTTCAGTCAAGGAACTGATAGTACGATTCTGGGAAATCATGTACCGCTCCTCCACTCTTGTCGAAGCATCCCATCCGAGTGCCCTCAGGATTATTTTGAGCTCCTCAAACATGTGCTTGCCCCCAAGACCACCATGTAGGAAGTGCAAGCGGTCAAAACTGACAGCTTCCTCTGGTTCTGAGTTTCGTACTTTCCAGAATACGTTCTATCACCATAGTCAGTAATGTAAATTTGACGGAAAAAACTTACCTCAACCGGCCGCAAGCTGAGTGCCTTGAGGATCTCCTCGCCTTCGGACTTCTTCCTGAGATATGCTTCATATCCCTCGACCACCTGGCTTATCGTTTGCATCGGGAATGTCTTGGAGAGCTTGCATAGCTCCTCGAGAGGAACGAGGCACACGGGACATGGGCACTTGCCCCTGGTCCCGCGTATTAAGGTCATCATACATCTAGAATAAATCAATACAACAAGCCCCAGTTGATAACTGTCGCTCTTACTGTTCCTCGTAGTTGGCTGAGAGAATTAGAATTAAAGGGAACAACCAATGTATGACTTCGTCGTAGCACGTGTGTTTGTAGCCAGTCAAGGATAAGTGAATGAGAGCTTCAAGAAGCTTCAAGAATGACTCGTGCCAAATAACACGTTCAAAATTTGTCCATGATTTTTTTTGTTCTGTTTTCGCTGGTTCGGGTACCTAGCATCGACGTAGTTAATTCAGCGTGTCGAGGCCAAGAACGAAATCCGGAACACCTACAATCGGTAACCAACCGACGATACACCCACTGCCAAAATGTTCGCCGTTCTGTATATCTATCGGCAAATTTGCACACTGCGCCACGACAGGATAAGCCTTGACAGATCCGTGGGAAGACAGCCGTGTCTTGTCTGCATAGAGTATAAAAGCAAAGGGGACAGCATTCGGGACATCGGAAAGACAAGACTTGTTATCCATTGTCGATGAGAGACGTATACAAGAACAATACAATGAACAGGATGTAACAAAGTAAGATTATGTCATTGACAACATACTTGGATGTCCCACCAACGATCACCTGTCCATGGCTCAGTGTAGAAACGCTTGTACTCCTCACCGTCGTGCCTATGCAAGTGTTGTGCATTCCAGACGAAGTGGGGGGCGAGTAACGGGTTGTTCAACAAGTCGAGCGCCCAATCCCACAGTGGCCGGACGTGTACCTCAAAGGTTTTTAGTTCCTTCTGGTACTCAGCTGTGACATCCAACTTCGTGAACTAAGCACAAATGATATGCTTGAATTATGATAGATACAGTGAAGCAAAAACGGCAGAGAAAACGTACTGGTGTCAGTTCCTGTGCTGCCCGATCGCATGCCAGACGAAGCTCGTTCTCGTTCTTGAATGTGACCTTGGCACTTTTATTCGCCACCCGTGAGATAATACTGAGTAAGGCATTCACGTGAGACGCATTCAGACCAGCCTGGGTGACGAGATCAGCAAACTCCAGGTCCACCTCAGTTTGGAATGGTCGCCATGGCTGCTCGTCTGGTTGCACAGCATGTGCATCCAAACTGCCAAAGTCCTCGGTGGACTGGAATAACGGCGGGCAGCCGCTCCGGGGGTGGTGCTCGGTCTTGAAGTCGGCAGGGACTTCGATGTCAGATCCCTGGGGAGAACGGGCAGCCGAACTGCCGACATCATGCATGGATGCATCGGAAGCTATAGCCGGCATCAGTAAGCACCATAACGAGGGAAAGAACGAGGGCTGTAGTTGTATAACTATAGCATTGAACTTACCAGAGCGTTGGGAGGCACCACCTACGTATTGTTCCGCAAAGACATAATCTGGGTCCCCATGGTCAGAATGCCATGTGTGTGGACCAGGTGCGTCAACAACGACGCTCCCAGCGGGTGAACGGAGTTTCCCTACCAATGGAGCGAATCGTCAACTAAAACAATGAGTGAAGTTGAGGATATGGCTCACCAGGTACTGAAGAAGCAGGAGGGACATGGGTGATGCCTCCAACTGGACCGCTCATCGAATCCTGAGCATGCCGCACTGTCAATTATGATTCAGTAAGTTGTGATCCATACTAGATTGAGATCGTTTCAGACGTATCTGAAGATGCTGAGAAAGGTTTAGAAAAATACTCACCTCGTTGTCGCTCCTCCTCAAACTCTCTGACATGACGCTCTTTATCGAGCATGCTGTGCACACGGTGCTGGCAACTCTTTTCATGTTTCTTTAGTCCTTGGGCCTTGAATGGGTTTCCGCAATGGCGACACTGTGCCATTAGGGGTTGAAAATCATGTCGTTGTCGGGACCTGTGAGTAGCTGGCGGCATGGTGGTGGGAGGGACAAGAGAGAGGCAACAACGAGGTGAAAAGAAGTACGAACCCATATACCAGTTTCATCATGATGGCATTACGTGTCCTAGCAATGCACGTTGCTGAGATTCTTATCTTATCACCCCAGATTGTAATGCCATTTTAAGGAGGATTCCCATGCTTGGTCACACCATTCACGTGAGATTACAACATAGCCACATTAAAATTGTACGTTAGCTTTTTCCGACACTGCCTAGCTGAGTGGCTGACACGAAACATCTTCACATTCCCATCGTATGTCTGGAGAGGTTTGAACCAGTGGATGTACACAAGGGGTTGAGGATACCAGCCGAGATGCAGAGGAATTCTGAAGACAGCTCGCACTTTGGCTACACGGAGACCTGCAGTTGTGATCAATGAAATTATCCAGAAGAACAGTAGTTAGTCTTATCATGTAGACCTCCACGCTGTTGCTGCTCTAAATCGACCTCAACCAAGACTGTATCAAATCTTGCGGGCGTCAGTGGCTTGCGGACCCCGTTTGAATGTTGTGGATGAGAGTGAATTCTCGAGTCTCTGTGTGCTGCATGTTCCAATTGTGGCATATGAAGCACTAGGTTGCTGAATAAGTCGAAGCAGTTGTGAATATTAGGCTCAAAATACTGTGGACATGAGGTAGGGTTGAGGCGAAAGTCTTGAGAGCGTCAAGGAAACAGAGCGCGCCATGGTGCTGGTCCAAATATTGAACGGTTTTCTTTGGGAACTGCAGTTTCTGAGAGATTTGGTATGATGGTATGAGTCCTGGAGAGTCAGAGCCTTTTGAGTTGCTGAGACCCGAGTGATGCTGCCAGTTCAGGAAGCCGCTGAACCAAATGACGGCCTCCTGCCGTTGTAGCCATCTAGTCATTTGCATGGTGTAGTCTTTTCGGCTTGTAGCCATGTAAGCTTTTTTGGCAAAGTCGATATGGAGACACTCAGATATCTCAGTATTCAACCCATCAAGGCTACCTAAATTTGTAATGGTGTCAGCGTAATGCATAAGTGAGTAAAACTTTGGGATATTGTAGTGTTCACGGCAGCCGAGCTGGATGAATATGTCCTTGAGGCGGTGGAACTCGTCATGTGCATCTTGCAGAGCGGCCAGTGTTGCATCTGTATGTGACTGGTACTGCGCCAGGTAGACGAAGTCGATTAGGCAGGATGCCACGCGCAAGACACAACGTTCTACAATGACACCAACAAGGGCACCTAAGAAAACCTGTTCGAGTTGCTTGTGGTCAGAGGCCGTCCATTGCTTCACCGTAGATATGCCATTCTTGAAATGTCGGAGACCAGGAAAAACCAGCATGGCACGAAACCGTGCGTCAAAGTGGTTTGTATCAACAAGAGTGGCACACCATTTTTTGAGGTGGTCCTTGATAAGGAGGTCCGCCCAGAAGGGCGAGAAGACAGGCCGTAGGCCTTCAGCGATGAACTCGGGTGGGTAGAGACCAGTGGCCTGTGCTTGGAGTGTTTGTTTTGTTTGTGTTTGGTTGCGGCGTGGAAACTGAGTGTTTGTGCCTCGTTGATCTGCTGGCACCACACACTTGGGACAGTGGTTTTCGGCGCAGCACGCTACCAGACACTGCTCAGGGTGATTCCCGATGTAGGCAGCAAGTATCGGGAAGATTTGATGAATCCCACCATCGGCACATACCATCTCAATGCCTTCTTGACCAGCAGCCATGAGCGGATGAAGCAGCAATTTCATACAGTAATGAAACAGGTGATACCCAGCAACTGAATTGTTCTCGAATGAGGCGAGTTTTGACACAGGTAGGTAGCCCAACAACACAGGCATGGGACGATGGCTCACGATGGACATCTTTTGATAGGTTGCCAATAGTCAAGTATACCGGCCACGCTGTTTTATCACCTTTGAACCGAGACAACTCAGTCTTGTCGGAAGCAAGGATTACCGGAGCGACAGTTGGGCCTGCTGGTAACCGCTCCTTAACGTTTGTCAGGCAAGTCATAAATAAGTTACTAGAGATGGCTTACCTGTGTTTCCACCACCAGTCCCCTGTCCACATCTCATCATATCGACGAGTCCGCCCCTCTTGATCTACATATACTTTCTCATGTGTGTATGCTAGATTTCCTTTGAAAGCTGGGTTGCCTATTAATTCTTGAATACAGGCCACCGGGTCACACATCCAAAGCTTGAGTTCCTCCAACTCGTCATCCGGCACTGGTGGATGATCAATACCATCATTTTCGACAGGTCCAACATCCCTGTGAACCTGGATGAGCCTACACGACCATTCCGGCCCGGTTGGCAGCTCATCGATCATCTTCAAGAACTTGTAGTTGCTGTGGTAGCTTGGCTTTGTTCAGTCCTTCGTCTTTACAAAGGTAAGTTGGTAATCAAGAGACAATGAAGTGGACACTGACAATAGATAGTTTTAACAATTGCTCTGTCGCATGCTGGTTGATGTTGTGGATCAGCCACTGTGCCAGCTCCCACTCCTCGCGGTCAGCAAATGGAGCATATGTGCCTCTACCTGAAGCATCTTGAACGCTTGTCATACGTTCAAATGGGGTTGCAGCTGTGCCGACAACGTCAGTGATAGGCTTCACTGCAAACTCTTCCGCAAAACGTGGAAAGATAGGTTCTTCACTCCCCTCGGCGTCTTCATCCCCTTCTTGACCAAGTCCATCGCTAGGATGATCCCCCAGGAATGGGGGATGCATATCATTCATATCAATATTATTGGATATGAAAGGTAGGTGGATTTCTTCATCGCCATTGACCTCCATGTTGTCAGAGGGTGCTGTCCTGGGAGCATGTTGTGCTCGCTGTGCCTTTGTAATCCTCAGCGAACAGCACTGCTTGGAGTGTGCTATATGATGGCACACCCCTCCGACACTAGCAAAGGTCTGTCTGCAGTGTTTGCAAACATGATGCTAAGGACAGACAACTTTTCGTGCCATAGGTAGACAATGATGTGGGACCCGTCAACAAGAGGGTTTCCACAACAACGGTCCTCTCTTGGACCCAGAAAAAAATACTGTGTCCGACGCTGCCTGCTGTCCCTGCAGTGATTTTTTTTCGAATCTGTGTCGACCTGATCTGATTGCCATGCTAGGATCCAAGTCAAAGACCCTGCTGTCGTCCGCATATGGGAGCATCCTTTATGTCTCCATTTTCGTACATCGAGTAACTTTGCCATCATTTGCTAGCAAAATACTTATACCCCAACAGCAGTATTGGTCATGATGGCCCTGTGCTAGACCATTTGGTCTGACATCTCTGCTTTTTTTGTCACCTACTCGGCCGACCTCTTAGAGGTATATAAACAGGTCGGTGCTCATTGTTCGACCTCACCATGCTCCTCTTTTACCAACCCATTCACTCATTTACTATTCCATTTACTACTTCCCACCTTCATTTATCGCTCCATTCACTCATTTACTATTCTGTTTACTACTTCCCAGTTCCCACCTTTGTTTATCGCTAACCACTTCATTGGTAGATCATGCCTAAGGTACCGGAGGAGATCCCGCTCTCACAGGGTATGGCAGACCGTTCGTCGAGTGGGCGAGTTTGTCGTCCGTCTGCAAAGGTGCAGGCTAATCAAGGTAAGCTAAAACAATAACGGTACTGTCTTAAGTCGTTAACCATCTGGAAGACCTCACCCAGGAAAAAGCCGCCTATCAGCAAGATGCTGTTGCCAAAGCAAAGAAACGTGAGGAACGGATCCGAAAGCGTGACCAAGTGGCGAAAGCCGCTCAACAAGATCCTCTCAAGATGAAGCCCACTCAAGTGCAAGATGCTGATGTCTGTGTTCCCTCTGTGGTGGATAAAGTGGTAGGCATTTAGTTGTCTCTTTCACACATCGCTCATCCGGCATCTATTAGTTTGTATCACACACGGCAGGGGAACTTGGTCGAACAGTGACCTGTATGGACCTTGCCACTACCCCAACACTTGTAGCATGGAAGGGTAACGTCCCTCCACGACCCAAAACTACAATGAATAATACGGTACATGTCTGACATTCTTGTCATCCATATATCTAACTATTGGTAGCAGTCTCAGCCTCCCCCACGTGTTCGCCTTGAGGAGCCTGAGCGGCCTCTCAAGTTTGAGGGTCTTGCCTTGAATGCCCCCAACCCGAACACATGCAAGAGAGTCTGTGACCGAGAGCCAACTCCCTTTCCTGGGAAGGACAAGTAAGTGCCGCGCTCACATTCGACGTGTACTAACTACATCCCCGACCACAGAACCGGTGACTATGCCAGATTCCTCCCCCTTAGTCAGCCTAGGAAGCGTGTGAATTGTGAACCAAGTCCATCTCCTGGGGAGGACAAGTAAGTGCCGTGCTGACATTTGACATGTACTAACTACATCCCCGACCAGTGACTACATCGATTTCCCCCCCCCTTAGTTGGCCTAGCCTGAGGAAGCATGCGAACCTTGAGCCAAGTTCATTTCCCGGGGAGGTCAAGTAAGTGCCATGCTTACACTTGACATGTACTAACTACGTCCCCGACCAGTGACTATGCCGATTTCCCCCCCCTTAGTCAGCCTAGGAAGCATGCGTACCACCGTGACACACTGCAGGGTGATGATGAAGAACCTACTACAGCGGGCAAACCGGTCCAAAAGGATGCCAACCCTGTCATGGGTGATGGTAAAAGCCTAGCGGCTGATACTACAGAGCCCAATGCTAGTGACAAGACAGAAAAGTCTACTAGTACTACTAACTTGTCTCAAGACAGCAAGAAGTCGATGAATACTTGGCCCAAGCCAGGTGACTATGATGCTGCTACTCGATGCATCATTGACACTGCTATCAAGCTTTATCATGCTCAAATGTTGACAGAGAACCCCTTCCCAGAGCCAGATGTTGAAGCTGAGTGGACAACGTGTGCCTGGGATGCTGCCTGCAAATTATATCAAAGCACGAAAGTCGAGCTGGACCAGAGTATCATGAAACTTGTAAGTGTTGTACTTTTTGGCTACCCAGAAAATAACTCTCTGTAGATCACAGCACAAAGATCCCACTTGCGTGGGCAATTCAAAATGAAAGCGTGCTTTGTTGTCGCCATCTCATATGGATTCGAGATGGACAACAAACCGACTGTTCAAGAGAACAACTGGCCGCCGAGCTCAAGTACAAGTTGGCGTTTGCATGCCACGTAAGTCCCTCATTTCAAAATGTGAATGTTCTAACCAGAGACGCTACCTCAAGGAGCTCCAACCTCACTGCACTGGTATTTACAAAAACAAGTCCATTCAGCAGATCATCAATGAGGTTTTGTTCAAGAACAAGTTCGATGAAGGGACCAAGTGGTCGAAGTTCTACAACCCTTTTCCCAAAGTCACTTTTGCACTAACACTCACGGCGGTAAGTACCCGACAGAGTTCACCATGCATGTACTAATGGTAAAAACAGATCGAGTGTGCTCTTGATGAATGGGTAACTGGACGGCGCAAATCAATCCCATTCCGCGAAGACAACTACAAACTGCTCTACCTTCGACATGTCAAAACGCTCGACTACTTTGAGCAACAAACGCTCGAAATGGGTATACTGCCAATGATCTTAGATCAAGTCTACGTGAACGGAAGGTGAGTTGTGACGTGGCATAGCTCCTCTGTTGGTCTGATCCAGTGTAGGTCGCATGCCGGTGTTCCCATGGCAGAATCAGTGGACAACATTGACTCGGAGGAGTTCAAGTTCATCCCGGATGATGTCATCCAAGATGCAATTGAAGAATTTGGTAGGGATGTTGAAGGATTCGATGAGCAGGACACGGAGGAAGGTGATGTGGTTGAAGAGGATGGAGAGGAAGTCGAGGTGGCTGGACAGTCTGAGGTCAAGACAGAGGTGGAGGATATGGAGGATATGGAGGATATGGAGGATATGGAGGAGTAGATTCAATACAGTGTTTCTATGTTGGGATGACCTTGTAGCAGTGCTCTATGTAGTGCTATATTGTTTGCTATAGTGCTACTTGCCAATGACTACAGCTTGCTATGGGTCACTATGTAGGAATTCTCTGAAAATAAAGCCACTACATAGCACTCTATTGAGGGGGGAAGACTACAGTCACTACCAGGACTATACACACTATGTAGTACTATATAGTGATTTTTTTTTTCCAGATGATGGTGATGGTGACACAATGGCATCAGCAATACCACAGTGACGATGGTGACCCCAACAGGACAACAGTGTGCCACTGGCAGCACATCACGTGCACACAGTATCCCGCCAGACCAACAATGTCCCATCTTTGCCGGTAAACAACTCAAGGACAGCTGTACCCTTAACGACTACAACATCCGAAAAGTATCTACCCTTTACCTAGTTCTCTGGTGCATTAGGTGTATTAAGATGATGTCTAGTCTCTGTGGTGGTATCATTGAGCCCTCACTCAAGGTTCTTGCCTCAAGGTACAACTGTGACAAGCAAATCTGCTGAAAGTGCTACGCACATCTCCCACCACAACTCCCTCGTGACACAACACACTGTGGCACTGTCTCCGGGTAGCCTGGTTTTTACTCTAGTAGTAGTATTTTTTGCAATAAATATTTTATTTCATATTGATTCCAAGGTGCAAAGTGGTAGTAAAGTGTGCAAACAGTAAAATCTGAAAGTGGGAAAGTGGCTGTAAAGCTACTTTAAAGATTTGAGATCTACTTTAAAAGTAGTAGTTTACTTTACATGCACGACTATGAAAGCGCTGCAAAAGTTCCCACAAAGTTCCGTAAAGTGACTGTAGGATTTGCTGATGTATTTATGCTTTACAACGACTTTTTGAAATCTGTACAGCACTGTACAATGGGGACCTTACTGTACAGTCACTTCTGAAATTGCTGATGTATGGGTCATGGGTCCATGGGTTGCCTTGATGCAACCCATACCTGTACCCGTTGGTACCCATGCTTTTCTCTAGTCAGGCCATGATGCTCTATAGATATATCTTGACATTGTGGTTACAGACATTAGGGTCATACATCTTTTACTGTAATTTTCACTCACAGGTCAGGATGTATAGGGTCTGTCGTGGGTATACCCATGGGTATCTGAGTCCATACCCACACCCATACCCACCATTATACCCATACCCATGATGTGGGTATGGGTTTTTGCATGGGTTGAAAAAACTTGACCCATGGGTCTTTTACTTCAGGAGTAAACTAGCAACAAACAAAATGTATGATTGCTAATCCTAATCTTCACCAATTTAATCCTCACCAGTCCTAATCCTCACCAGTCCTAATCCTCTCCAGTCCTAATTCTCACTGATTCCAATCCTCCCCAGCCCTAATTCTAATTCTAATCTCATTGCATGCCAATTCTAATTATATTTGCATCTGTCATTCTCATTCTCACATTTCAAATCAAATCTTTAGTGATTCTAATGATTCAATGCCAATGCAAATTATATTTTTACTCTGATCATAGATGATTCTCAGTCCTAAGGATTTGGTTAGAATCAGGATTAAATTAAGATTGGCATTAACATTAGCCTGCTGAGTAAAAAAACCCACATTCATATCCACCAGATACCCACCAAAACCCATACCAAAACCCACCATGTGGGTGTGGGTATGGGTATGGGTATCCAAGATGCCAACCCACACCCATACCTACCAGATATCCATACCCATGACAGACCCTAAGGATGTATCCTGATACTCTGGTAATATATCCCCAAACCATGCTTCTTCCCCCTGCATTTTACCATATTTGGATGTGCCGGGAGGCGCTCTGGGGATATATCCCCAAACTATGCTTCTTCTCCCTGCATTTTACCATATTTGGACACGCCGGGAGATACATCCTGGTGCTCTGGGGATATATCTCCAAACTATGCTTCTTCCCGCTGCATTTCACCTTGTTCGGCGTCATCCCGACTGGGTCCCCTGTGGCAGCACCATGGCTTCTTGGCCAATCCAATGGCCCAGACTGCCATTGATCGCCGGGCACACTCCCTTAGCCTGATTACTCAGCCAAAACTGTACAGTACACCAGCAATTTCCTCGTTGCCACTGATATTTTCCTGCCTGCTCCCCTCCTACCCCAAATGCCTGCCCATGTTGTCCCACAAAGATGCCTACATACGCATCTACCAGCATGTCACATGGGGTTACAACTGTAAGCTCATTCTTTTATTGAAGTTTACCACTCAAGGTCCTATTTATCCCTTGTGTTCAGGTTCATTTTACAATACACTTGAACTTCCCTCGCTGGTCTTGGTTAAACACCACACGATTCAGCCTCAACATGATTTTGGTACCTGGGTCAGTCCTCCTTGTGGTACTGATGCCTCTAGGTCATAGTCTTGTCATTCTCGATGACGCGATAGGTTGATGTGGTGGATAGGTGATGTGGGATGACTGGTGGATGGGTGGTGGTATGTTCTCCATCATATACTTGGGCTGTCCATGCTCATTCAGCTTGCACTTGGCTTACCCCTCCATGCGCATGTGTAGTTGTACTGGGCACCAGGAGGACACGAGTCCCACAATGTACAACTTGTCCTGATGCTCAATGTCTGTGGTCGGTCTTTGACTGTTAGGTGAAGCACTTGAGAAGGTGTTTTGTCCTTTGATGGACACAAACAGGGATGCAGCAGCAGCGTACGACATGAACCCAGCCTACAACAAGTGAGAACATGCTCAGCTTGTGCCTCCACTTCTTCAGTAGCCTCCTCAACGGAAACAAATGAGCTTGGCGGTTCTTCCGTGGATTGTGATGCAAACACGACTTGCGTCAGGTCAATCATGTCTTGTGTCCCAGCCACATCCTGGGACGGTGCTATGTCTGACTGCAAGTTGGGACCAGCATCTCGCTGGGGCTCCAAGTTCTGTTGCCACTTCATGTCTTCCATGCCCTGACTGATTTGCCGGACCTTGACATGGAGTGGTGAGATGCTGAGCACTTGAGAATGTGGGTGCAATGGTGTCCGAGAGCACAACTGGCTCTGGGACTCTAGCGTGTCCAATCCACTTTTGAACGGACATGTGTTTGTAGTGGTGCACAATTACTAATTCAATATCAAGAGTATATACATCAATCTGTACCCAGAATACAACACCTCATATTTGAAAGAAGTCATTGGACATGAGTATCTCAATGACACTGCTGTTTGACTGTTCCCGAAGAAGGATCATCGTGTCGTGGATGCTTTCCTGACTTCAGTTGTGTGCTCTCCACACTGATTGAGTTAGCAATCACATTGCAGTTGCTGGTGTGATGACACGTCCTGAGCGAGAACGACGCACCCCAGCATCTGCTGACTCAGATGGTGCCTCACCTCTTTTCTCGCCGTTGATGGTCAAAGCCATGGTAGCAGCCGGTAGGACAGAGCTCCCCTATGCCACTGTAGATGTCACGATTATGTTTGGAAGGTTGGTGTTGTGCTCTGTGGACATTGACACCGGGAGCACAGGTGCATGTGGGGCAATGGCAGGATGTTCCAGAGTGAATTGTTGAGAGCCACACGCCTCTGGTTGATCATTCATTGGCGTGGCCAAGTGAGCAGGGGAGGGTGAGTCCCGTACCATTGAGAGTCCATGGTGTGAGCCATTGAGAAGATATCTTGCACGAACTGGGGTTGTTGCGATAGCAGTGAAATGGTCACGTGTGGGTGACAAGGGAATAGGTGGCAATGGGAGGTGATAAGAATCCAGATCTCCAGTGCTGGCATTGGCACACGGATCCTGGAGGTATTGATCCTGGAGGTATTGATTGAATTCACTAGACATCCAGCATGTTGACGGTTGAGCTTGAAGAGTAGCATCCTCGTGAAGTATCTGGGCAAGACCATAGTCAGCATCAATGCAAGTTGTTGGATCACGTGCTTCGGGCATTTCGGGTCCTTCTGGTTGATTCTGAGCATCGTCGCCCAACCAACTCCTGGGACTCTGATACATCATTTATCTGTGGCCCTCCAGTCACGTTTTTCAACCATCCAATGGAATCGCCTTCTTCATGCAGCTGTGCCCCCGAGTCACCACTGCTCAATTGTTCAGGACTGCCAGGACTGCGAGTGGTAGGAGTCAGACTGCTGGTAGTGGGGGGATCATCTGCCTCCTTCTGTACCTCGTGAGGGGCAACATCAGTCTTGCCTTGTTCCTCAGGTGGGAGTATTGATAACACATTGTCTTCGGTTTCCTTCTGACCATGCATCTCTAATGCTTCACAACAAGTTCAGCTGGTGACTTGTCAACATCAACAAAGCACCTATGATAGACGCGACACAGGAAATTGCGGAATGGTACCATGATATTTGCATCAAAATCTGGATATGCCCGACTGAAATCGTTTCCCAATCTCGTCAGCCCGGTATGGAAGCTTTGTGGCAGGTAAGTGAGCAATCACAATAAGTCACGCTGGATCTCTCTCCTGTAACAATCTGTATTGCTCTCGTCATCTGGCAAAGGACCCCTAGCCAGTAGACTAAATGCCCAACCTGTAGACTTGCTCAAGCCATTCATGAATTTGGTGACCACAGCAGGTAACATATCGATGTTTCTATAACACTCTGTAAGTGATTGCACATGTTCATTTCTTGCATCCTCACCTTGTGATATCTTTCTGACCATTCGATGCTACACAGCTCTTACCCTTCTTCCCCTGTTCATCCTTCAATGACTGTATGAATGCGCGCACTTGTTGTTTGACCTCCTCCGACTCCCCTGCATACAGTGCACAGGTCTCCTCTTTGATCCTTTGAATATCCTGTTTCCCAAGATCAGAGCTTGCAACCCCGAGCTTCTGTGCGATGGATTCCTTCAGTCGCTCTCCATAGAACAACTTTGAGTAGGCTTCGGTCTCCTGCAGGCTACAGCCATGCTTCTCTCCTTCCGCCATGCTCGCAAGTACAGTCTTGAAAACAACATTTGCACTCGCTTTGCTTTGACACCCAGCTTTTGTGCTCCCTAGACAATTTTTGAATCTATTCTTTAGCTTCTGCTTGATGGTAAGTCACTTCTATTGGATTGAGTTTCGTGCCCTTACCTCTTTGCACTCCTCGGTGGCAGCATTGAGTTTCTCCTTTTGTTTCTCGGACAATGGTCTGCTAGCATCTTCACCAAACAGCACAGCGCTTTCAGGAAATCTCTTAAACCAAGCCTCAAAAAGGTCGGTGTAAAATTTCGTGTATTCCCTCCGCTTCATATACCCGAGTTCTTTATATTTCTTGTACCATGGCTGCAGGAATTCCTCTTGCTCGTTGGTTGTCCACTTTCTTGGTGCCATCTACTGGCATGTTAAATATGTCATTCTGTGTATCGCCAAGCACTCACATTTGTCTCGGCAGAATTAAGTTTTAAGCGAGATGAATGTACACACGAAAATTTCTGGTATGGTTCCTTGCGTCTCACATGCTGTGCTAAGATTAGGCATATACAGCACAGACTCTACAACAACTGAAACAACAACTCCTCTTGCTCGTATAATCCCTGTAGTCCACGAAAATCAAAACTTGCACTAAAAAAAAGATCCTCCATGGCACTGAGGACTGAACTTGCATCCCTGGTATGCTGACAGGCCATTTTCCAGTCTGCGCCCACCCCACTCTCTTCAAGCGCCTGTAGCTCAGCATTGTGAAGCTTGCGCATGACCTCCTCAAGCAAGGGGATGGATTCTTGCATAGGCAAGAGATTTTCCATTTGGATCAAATCTGAGTATTGCCGCTCAAGGAATGCCCATGGCGGCAATCCCAGACAACGAAGCAGATCATTGGTTCTGAGCAATGAACCTGTCAGCTGTGAATCCCAGGGTCTGCATGTAGTATCAACAGGAGTCTTCTAAAGAGTTCAAGTTCAAGGTCTGGCAGTCGTGGTTGTTTGTCGAGACTGGCCGCTTCATAACGCCGCTAGGATCCCGGAAAAAACCTTTGGTCGGTGTGGAGTTCACAAAGGCCAACATGGTTACCTTTGATCTCTTTCTGCATACTTTGCTTTGAGTTTCAAGCTAATGCTTGTCTTGTGTCTGGATTCTCGCAGTCACCATGTTAAACAACATGGAAATAAGAGACTGTAAGTACCTTGTATAATACCTGCGCCGCTTCGCACAAAGGGCATCACGCTTTTCCTCAGGTGTGTTGTCAAGTCTTGGACATGGCATGAGGAGAGTGAGAGTGTCGTGTGAGGGGTATTCTTTGGAGTGCTGGATGGACAGTAACTTATTAATACCAAATCTTGCTTGTACTTGCACTCCACTTTGTATGACCTTTATGCAACCTTTATGCAACCTTTATGTGACCCATGATATGGTTACACGACCTTTTCTGGCATTAAAGTAGCTGGATAGACTTGTGCTAATACTTTGCTCTACGTAGTACATGAACATTGCCAACAATCGCAGCATATAATACTACACTTGTATTTCCCCACACTTTAGTTAGACAGCTGTAGCACGCTATGTGAACACGAGCAGTTGACAGACATTGCATAAAGGCGGTACATATACAGTTGGACAAAGACGCTGGTAGTACAAGACAATGGCAGGATACACTACTACATTGGGACGTGTTCCGCTTCCCCCCTCTCAATAGCCTGATGGACCTTCCTCTCACCAGCTTCAAGGGAGCTACATCCAGCATACACTGCACCGCTCACTTTGCTAACCTTTGGTCCAGTGATATCCCTGAGCCCCGAGGTGAGAGTCATCACACATAAGTCACAGCCACTCACCACCCAGCAAAAACACTGATGTGAAGGCCACGTATGACAAAGTAAAATGGAGGGAACTGTTCCAACAGGAGGTTGTAGTAGACGCCATTGAATTTGGTAAGCGTGTAACCATCCACCAGTTCTGCGAGTGCCATGGGATAGTCCGCATCCCCCTCAGAGAGAACACTGATCACAGGAGGATCTGTGAGGGAGGCATTGTTGACCTGAATCAAATTAGACACAAAGGTGATGCCTCCATCCACCGCCATGTCTGTGGGAGTTGAAACACCTCTCTTCATCACAGTCGCTGAAGGAACGGTGTCTGTCAGAGTACACACAAATTTAGCTATATGGAGCGGTCACATAGCGAAGTGAGCATACCCAATTGTTGGTCAGCACATTGCGACAACCTTTCAATGAGCGTCTCGTTGTCGGATTTGGACAGATTGAGGGAGGAGAGAAGGACCATTAATGCATCTGTTCGGGCATAGTTCAGTAACTTGGTTGATGACAGTGATGTCAATGAGTCAGCTTACCCGCTTTCCCAGTGCTCACATTACCATGTGGTACCAAAGTGACATTTTGCACAAGACAGATGAGAATGATGTCATTGATATCGAACAACATCAGTTCACACATCTTCCACTGGTAAGCCCAATCACAGACGACCAACCTAGAGGCTCAAGGTAGTGTAGGATGGCTGCACATACATGCCAGCGCTATTCTATGGAATGCGTTGCAAGGAGACTAATGTCATCTGGGTGGCAAAAGATGGTGACAAGTTGAGGGTAGGACCTTGGATTGTCACAAATGAGGGTTCGCCAGGTGTCGCCGTCCCAGGAGTCGCTGTCCAGCCTGGCACCGCTACCTTCAAGCATTTCCCTGGGGTCAAGCGCCACATGATGGCAAATTCGTACACCATCTGTTATGCTTCACAGCAGCAAAATCCACAGGCCTTCAATCAAGCGGTAGAGAATGTGATGGTCGGCCTAGATGTTCAACCTCTGTGGCGGGGTGATGTCTTGATCTTCAAACACGAAGTGCATGAGCCGGGTGTGTATGTGCCTATGGCAACGATGGACATGACATTTGGCGATGAACTGCTGCATGCGGCCATTCATTAGGGACATATCCAGTAGGGTACAGTTGATAGTTGGCCCTGTTGCACACAATCGAGCCGGGGTTGTGTCGTCAAAATATGATTGGTGTGGCAAAAAACATTTGTTGATTGATTGTTAGTCCCACACTCATCAGACTGTCTGTCATGGCAAGCACTCGTCGCGCCAAGAAGCCCAAACTGTAACGACCCAATATCCTATCTAGGACAATAGGAGGTTCTGGAGGTTGCCTGGTGGATTCTAGAGTGCTTGCAATGAGTAGTTCTGTTATCAAGTACAATCACTAGACCACTAGGGTCTATGGTAGATTGCTAGCAATAAGAATAGAGGGGAACTAACAAGAGAACTAGACTAGAGACTAACTACTATAACATAGGGCTATTTATAGGGGCTAAGTGCGAGCAGGCCAAGCTGTGGAAAGGCTGTGGGAATCTAAATAAGGTTAATACCACGGTCACTGGGTACCATGAGGATGCTCTAGATAATAGCTGTTAATGCTATTGGAGGATAAGGGAGAGTGAGTCAAGAGGAAAGTCATGAGGCAAGCATAAGGATGCAATGTGTATACCATGAGGTGGCATGAGGTGCATAGCCTAGATAAGATCATGTGACTTGGTCATGTGACTAGTAGCGTGGGAGACATGTGACCTGATAAGGTAAGTCTTGGCAAGTGAAGGAATACTATGGTATACTTTGGTAGTGTTTTGTGTGCACTAGTGGGACTAGTGTTAGTGATTAGGAAAGGAATGGTAGTGAAATGTAATCGAGAAATGTAGCGTCTGTAACATAGGACAGTTAGGCATGCTGAAAAATGAGGAGAATGGGGTGCACACACCAATTTTGACCAAGTTGTATCCGAACAGCATCATGGCTACAACGTGTAAGTTGTGATCATCGCTACACAGCCATGAGATAATAGATTCAACCTACTTGAAAATCTCCTGCCTTCTTACTTACCTTTTCATCGACATCCAGCCTCTCAATGGCGACCTGAATGGCCAACTCTCAATCCCTCCCTCCCTCGGAATCATCCTTGATGGACCTAGACACTGAACCCTCTTCTGAGAGTGGCTTTCTGCAAGGGCTTCCCACTGACCTCTCTGTCTTTGACTCTTAATCCCCGTTCCCAGCACACCCCATGCTGACTCTTTCAATTCTCTTCCCCCCCCAGATCCTGTTCCTGCGCGTTCTCAAATGCTACCTACAGAAGCATCGCACTGAGTTGCACTCCAGGCTACCTTTACTGTCGGCACTCCCAGTGCAGTTGGTGCCATCCGAAGACCAAACATGCTTTCAAAATTCGTGACGCCTGTGCCCACCAGAGGATCATTGTTAGCGCCCTGAGGTTTACCAAATGAATTTTCATGGATCACAGTGAGTGTTTTGGTCTGATGTCTATTCATGCCGAATGCAATGCTTATCAAGCATTAGAAGCCTGAGGGCCGTCTTGATCAGACAGACTCAGAATTGGATGAAACAGATGCTCAGTTGGTACTTGAGGCTGCACGAGCACATCAAACTGTCTGTTGCCTTGAGCAGGAACTTACTGAGGCCCACTGTGCTGAGAGCAGCTACCTCCTCACATTGTACAAATATTGGGCCAATGGCACAAAATACGACATGATCATGCTGAGTTTGACCTAGGTGTTGCTTGAGATGTGGTGACCAGAAACCCCAATGCTTCTGACTTGTCTATCATCCGCAGGCCAAATGCAAAACATCCTCGCTTGTCGTCCAGCCCAGCCGAAAAAGAGCATGATGGTAAGTATTCAGTGATAACCTTTGTTTGTGCATTATCTCATGGCATTTCTTTAGCCATGTTAGGCTCGTCTGAGGTGTAGTTACTGACATCATCAATAAGGACTCATCATGATGTATATTTATTTGCATCAAATGTCAACTATATTTCCTCTGTATTTCTGTCTGAGCACATGTGAGTCCTAAAGCACTGTCATGGCTCGCATGGGCTCATCAACTTTTGCAAATTTGCGATATCATCTGACAATGTCGGGCGGTTCAGATAATGTAAGACAATATCACATCATGGTAGGAAATCAATGAGATCTTTGCAACAGTAGCTCCCGGGTATCTCACACAAGCATCAAAGCACACCCAAAGAGTATCTACAGTGCGTGAGTCATTGGAGTCTCAATTCGCTTTGAATGTTATGGAAAGCCAGACAACCGCATCAGCGATACAATGACAACGAGCCGGTGGCATCAGAAACACCAACACCATCCCTGTGATGCCATGATGGAACCAGCAGAACCACCATCACGACGATGCAACATGATGTGCACGACAATGGCAGCGACAGGCTACCCCGGGTCCCATCAGGTCCTTTCGAGCCCAATCGCTCGCCTCACATCTCAGAGATCTCAACCATGTCTTTTCGAGCCCAGCTGCTCATCACACACTCAACCGTGTCCTTTCAAGCACGTCCTGGTCTGAGGATTTCTTCAATCAGGATGTCTGTGACCCTACCCACCTGGAGCCTATATTTGGACGGCCCATATGTTAATGTGACCAATGATACTGGCCCAATGGCTTACAGCTCCAGTCTGCCAACTCTGTGCCTCAGCTATTCCCCAACCCCGATGGAATCGTCCCTCAGTGATCGCACCATACAAATGACCACATTCATGGATGTATCAACACTGCTGCCTGGCAGTTCCTGCCTTTGCTGGCACACACACAGTGATGCCTGATCATGCTCACTACCTTTGAGACACTGCTGAAAAGGAATTGCGTGAGCGATCCTTGAGCAAAATGTAAGTGCATTCTAGATGTACAATGACCTCTGGGCTAAACTACCCACAGACCCTCTGAACAAATGGAGCAGATGCTCTGAACGTACTACAAATTGCTTAAGCTCATCCCGGGATTCGAGGCCGCCATTGAAGACCCATAAAAAAGTAATGATTTCGCAGCCATGTGTAGCAAGGTTAGTCATTCTGTGAATATATGTTCATGCCATCATCGATCAAGCTGAGCTACCATATCAAAACTACTTGGTCAACCAATGCAAGAGCCACGTCCACCGGAAAAGTGGGACATTATCACTCGCAAGAGTACAGACACCAGCTATATGAATCTCGTTTGTCTTACAATCATTGATGAGATCCACCTCTTACACGACGAGCGCGGTCCTGTTCTGGAGAGTGTTGTCGCGCGTGCCATTCACAGGATGGAGCAGACCGGTGACTATGTTCGACTTGTAGGGTTATCTGTGACATTGCCCATTTACCAGGATGTGGCTCCTCAATCTTTCCTCGACTCCACCCTCTTCTCTCCCTCTGATTCCTGCCCCTCCCTCCCTTCCCCTTCCCCTCCCCTTCCCTTGACACAATCCACATCGTGTCCAATGTTTCCCTCATCGCACCACATCCTCTCCCATACACTGACGAGGACCTCTCCAATCCACCATATACCCACTGTCCCTCAAAGCGGAAACGTGACACTGGTGGCGGCGGCAATGACCCTGCCATCTCCTTCCCATAACCAAAGTGTCATCCCGGTACCAACCAGTGCAGATATCGTCTCCCTGGGACCACCCTCCCCATCTCCACCTTTCCTTCCTTCTTTGGATTGCCTTATCTCTTGCCGGCCTCCTTACACAGCTTGCCCGCTATCACAGCATTCCCTCTCACGTCGAGGCCTTTTCTTTGGCGGTAAGCTGGTGCCATTCACAAGTCCAATCGTACACTCATGTGTCTACAGAAAATCGAAGAAATTTGATCACGGGCCATCGTGTTGTTCACCTCACTGTGGCTTCCGTTTGTCCCCTTTGTCTTGTCTACATGGTGGTTCAAGTAAGACCATCCAACTGATCACCAGTGATCTGATCACTCACCACTCTGCAGTGTGCTCAAAGACCCACCTCTTGCACGATGAGCATGGTCCTGACGACTACGCTCAGCTTGTAGGCTTATCTGCAATGTTGCCCAATTACCAGGATGTGGCTACCTTCCTTCGCTTAAACGAGTCGAAAGGACTCTTCTATGTTGATACCTCTTACCGTCCGTGTGGACTTCAACAGCTATTCATCGGTGTCACTGAGAAAAAAGCTATCAAGTGATTCCAGGTCATGAACGAAGTCTGCTACGAAAAGCTCCTTGATCAAGCCAGGAAGAATCAAACCCTTGTCCCCATCCGCTCTCACAAGGAAACTGCTATGACAGCCAAGTTCATACGTGACATGGCTATTGAAAAGGAAGCGATCACCCAGTTTGTCCAACCTGACCCTGCTACGCGGGAAATTCTGCAAGAGGAGGTAGGGAACGTCAAGGATGGCAATTTGAGGGACCTCCTTTCATTTGGATTTGCAATCCATCACGCGGGTATGTCAAGAGAAGATAGGACCCTTGTAGAGGAGCTTTTCACTGATGGCTCTGTACAGGTGCTGGTTTGCACAACAACGCTCACATGGGGTGTTAACCTTTCTGCCCACACCGTCATCATCAAAGGGACACAGATATACAATCCCGAGAAGGGTCGATGGGTCAAATTGTCCTCCCAGGATATCCTTCAGATGCTAGGATGTGCTGGATGGCCACAGTATGACACCTATGGTGAAGCCATCATCATCACAAACCATTCGGAGCTCCAGTATTATCTATCGCTTATGAATCAGCAACTACCCATTGAGTCGCAGTTCGTGTCCAAGTTAGCAGATAATTTGAACGCGGAGATTGTACTTGGGACAGTCAGGAATCGTGATGAAGCAGTGCTGGCTAGGGTACACGTATCTGTGAGTCATTTCGTTTTACTCGTGCACTTTCCCCCCTCTGACATGCTTACTAGATACGTGCGCATGCTCAAGTCCCCTGGATTGTACTGTGTCGGAATCGACTACCAGGAGGACGATGACGGCCTGGTTCAGAAATGCACCGATATTGTACATTCTACTGCGGCTCTCCTTGAAAAGTGTCAACTTATCAAGTATGAACACTCTTGCAGTCAATTCCAGAGCATGGAGCTTGGTTGCATTGCATCACATTATTACGTGAGCCACAACTCGATGGCAACTTATAACCAGCACCTGCAGCCGACAATGTCAACTTTGGAGTTGTTCCGAGTGTTTGCGCTCTCGAGTGAGTTCAAGTTATTGCCTGTGAGTATTCCACAAAATTCTCATCAGATTGACTGACAAGAGTATCTCAAGGTACGACAAGAAGAGAAGCTTGAACTCGCGAAATTGTTGGAACATGTGCCTATCCCCGTCAAGGAGAGTGTCAATGAGCCCACTGCCATGATCAATGTGCTCTTACAAGCATACATATCTCAGCTCAAGCTTGAAGGTGCGTCTTGTTCGAGCTTGTCTAGTATTTTGTCATTCATGACTAAAATGCTGTCTAGGATTTGCATTGGTTGCAGATATGGTGTTTGTGCAGCAATCAGCCGGATGCATACTTCGTGCCATATTCATATTTGATATCTGTCTTAAGTGAAGATGGGCTGTGCCTGCCCAGGCATGTCTTGCATTGTGCCAGATGGTCAAGCAATGAATGTCAGTCCAAGCATATCTGTCCTTGTCCTCTCATGCCTGACTGATGGAATTAGGTGGGGCTCGATGATGCCACTTCGCCAGTTCAAGGGTGTTCCTCAGGAAGTTATCCGGAAGGCTGAGGGTAAACATTTTGTATGTCTACCTGTGCAGGACGTCACTTGTAACATGCTGATACAAACATTTGCTTATTCTAGCCATGGTACTTCAATCTACAACCACCTGAGCTTGGAGGACTCATTAGTATCCCCGATACTGACAAACTCATTTACCGACTCGTCCATAATTCCCCCAAACTACAGCAGGTGTTCGTTGGTCTTTGCACTAAATGCGATATTGACTGACGTTCCCAGACCGTAAGCCCAAGTCCAACCTATCACCCATTCCCTCCTCCATACCTGTTACACATGCACTAGAACCTGCCAAACCCACCGAACAATTTGCCGAACAATTTTCCCTATAGTGCTAGTTCACTTGTTATTCAACTCGCAAACAATAGCCCCTATCTGCCGAACCTGCCAAACCCCCTATCTTTCACATCCTCTATTTTTCCCTTATTTTTCCCTATTTTTCCTAGTGCTAGTTCACTAGTTATTCAACTTGCAAACAATAGCCCCTATCCGCCGAACCTCCCAAACCGTTTGCCAAACCTCATGCCCCACATGCCCCAAAGGTACCCTTATCTTCCAATTACCTTCTGACTCATGTTTGCCTCATGCTACCCAGTTATACCAGCTTATATCTTAGTATAGTACTTCTAGATAAGCACTGCATGGTCCGTGTACTTGTACTAGTAGTATAAATGCTATAAACCAGAGAGCAAGACTTCCCAGTCTTGTTCTCTTGGAGTTTTCCCAGAACTACCAATAGTGCTCGCTCCCTAGTGCTCTTATTCCAAACACTAGACCCTTTGGTGGGTTTGGTCATTTCAATACCAACCTGTCCATTGTACCTGACTTCCGCTGAGAGGAGAAGATTCACGGTAGTGCCAAGGTGTTCTTCATTGTCGTCGAGGACGTCAATGGCGAGACCATCCTCTAGGCTGAGCACAATATTACTATCACCGTCCCGATGTTCGGGTGAGTCCTTCCCAATTACTACATCTCAGTAGTATCGGATAGATGGCTGCATTCGGAGGCAAGATACCTATCTCCTTCAAGCACCTCATCCTTCCTGGGAAGTGACCACCTCCGACGTCCCTCCTCGAGCTCCAACCCCTCCCTCTCTCTGCATTGCACAACAATGAGTATGAGATGATCTACTCAAACACGATCCAGACGTTCAACAAGATCCAAATCCGAGTGTTCTGAGCACTCTACACCTCTGACGAAAATGTGTGGGTGCGCCTATGGGAAGCGAAAGGAGGTCAATTCGAGAGTGGTTCGTGTTGAGCCATATCAAGAGATGGTCAACCAGTGTGTTGCAGAGTGGCATCACAGGTTTAGTAGAGTATGGGGTGGGAAGGAGATCATGAGTTTGATGGGCGAGACAAGCGCGGACTTGCGTTTGTTGGAAGGGGGTGATGTCATTGTGTGTACATATGTTGAGTCAAGTAAGTGTCCTGGATGATTTTCTGGTTTGTTTTATAACCAACTGTCTTGTTAGTGCGATGTTCTGTCACGCATATGGTGCCAGAGAAAGAACGTGCAGACGATTGCCCTGCTTATTGCGGATGAGATTCAACCCATTGGCGGGGAAGTAGGTCCAATGTCCGAAGTGATCATTTCGAGGACGTGGTATGTCTCTGCACAGACCGAGAACAGGACGTGTCTCATGTATCACTTGCGAGTGCACAAGATCTCGGAGAGTGGATAGGTGCTCCATCACATGCCATTTTTGACTTCTCACCAGGGTAAACAAGCCAGCAGGGATTGTCCATTTATCGCTCGCAGTTCATTTAGCATGCGGCCTCTTGACATGGACAACCATCTCCAGAGCTTCACCATTCCTCACTACCCTTCATTGATGATCGCACATCCAAGCCTACCTACCTTAATGAACCTTGTCATCATGTTCGTTTCATTGCGACGCCCAGTGTTGCATTGCACTGCTGACCACATCAGTGATAAGGGTCTCGTGAGTGCTTGAAGCACGGTATCAGGTAATACCACAAGACACTGACTAAACAAGAAGGTCATTGTGTACCATGGTAAGTACCAAATTTGCAACTGTTTTGCGAAGGGCCGCTCACGAGGGGATTTATGATGCAGAACCCAAACTACTATAATCTGCACAAATCATTCACCGGATACTGTCCGCTTGTCTTTTTGCCGCCCTTGTCCTATTCTGATGATGACTCAACCCACGCCATACAGGTCTACCCACAACGCCTCCCATTTCCAAACCTCCCTCAATATTTCCCACCTCGAATAGACAGGATCCCTTTTATATTGAGCCAACTTTAAATTTATGCGCACATTTCATCACACCTCTTCCCTGCCCCGAGTATCCCCCTCATCCATTCATTTACATCAATTCACAGTGTAGGTGCCCCACAGAATGAAGCTCCACATGTCTGTGACCTTCACTGCCCTTGTCTGTTACAGCGACTCGGTGCACACTGTACAGGTTTACCCACAACACCTCCCATTTCTGTGTTCAATACCCAATGAGTCCTGACACCCGCGTCTCTCCACTAATTTTCTTAGCTTGCCTCTCAGGCACTCAGCCAAACATCCCCTGACACTGCCTACCTCGAGTAGGCAGGATCGTGACATGAGCCAACTTTGCACATTTCAAATGATGTACTGCTGACCCTGCCCGAGTATTCCTCCTCATCTCAACTGTCAAACTGAGTATGTGCTCCACAGGACGAAACTCCACGTGTCTGTGACCTTCGCCGCCCTCGCCCTTCTCCAGCGACTCAAGGCATGTTCGACGACTGCTCATATCCACATTCATACTTGCCTCAATGGTGATTGGTGACGATACATTGTGGTTAATCGTTGCTCAGTGCCACGCAAACTGGTCTTCCCCCCCTCCCAAAATCCATCCACAGCATACATTACTCATGGTGATTCTTAGATCCTGGTATGACAGACTAATAGTTCGTATTATGAGACAAAGTATATGCTGTATTTGACTATCAATTTATGGTTATCTGTGGGATTGGCTCCAAGATTGTGCGCCCTGCTGCTGATATGATATTTTACTACCTGGCGTGTACATTACGCAATATAGGCAAGGTCACTGTGCACTTGTCGTTTCTCACAACCTCTTGTGACGTACCGAACCAACCAACCACAATGACCATGGGCGGCCAAAGAGGTAATCAAGTTAGCCTGGGCCATGGGACGGAAAATATAAAGAGGTAGTGTGCCATCAAGGTCTCTTCGAGGTGCTTCTCAGCCTCCTGTTCTTCGAGACGCCACCTGTAGTTCTATGGCTCCAACTCGCCGCTCTGACCCTCCCAACGCAAATGCATCCAAATCTGGACCCTCCTGGACAGCTCGTCCCTCCCGGGTGATGGCTGGAAAGGGTGGTCATGTAGCCCAGCTGCAGAAGACTGCTTTTGTTATCGAACAAGCACAGCACGCATCTGAGCAGTCCAAGGATCTTCTCCACGATGAACCTATCAATAAGATGGCTCCTACTCTGCGTCGTCCCAGAAAGAAAAAGACTGGGAAGAAGCCCGCCAAGGTGAGTCCTGCAGCAGGTGATGACACCATAGTACACTGACTGTCTTTGACCAGGATACGGCAATGGTCAACAATGTAGATTCTGACCCCTTCGGCTCCGACTCCCAGCCAATCGCTAAGTCCAGACCAGACAGTCGTTTTGGCTTGCAGCCTCGAGGCTCTGGGTTTGTCGGCAGGCAAACCTTACAAGACTACAAAAAGGATCACCCCAAGAACAGTCCAGTGGTATGTCCAGGCAACGGTGGTGTGCACCATAAAGCAGTTTGTGATCTTTCAGTCATTTTTTCTTAGCTCAAGATGTATTTTCAGTGGCCACCTACCAACTCTAATGATGGGGGAAATCGTATGGCTATTGACAATGAAGGGTCACACAGACACCATTCGGAGGTTCGGGATCACGGTCACCAAATGGATGTCGACCGCTTACCCGGCAGCTTGTTTGATTTTGACAATGGACAAGTTATGTTAACGTCTCTGATGTTATTAATATGTGAATTGTTATTACAAAGATCAACTACCATCATATGGCAACAACAACCGTTCATGCAGACAGGATGTGATTAGGGGGCAGGATTATCAATCTGCCAGGGAAAATCACGAAGATCAAATCATACATGACCTAGCCTCGCAGGATGATATCCGAGTACAGCCACCACACCATTGTGCCCAGCAGGCTCCTCCCCAACCATCCAATCTGTCACGCCACTCCTCGACTAGAGACTCCACCCAGCCCCACCGCCATGTTTCGAATACAGAGCGACTCCAGGAGCATGCACTCCCTTCGCCACCAATCTCCCGCTCCAATTCAAACAGAGGTGATAAGCACGATCATGACAATGGAACTCAAGTGTCAAGTGCTGTGCACCGTGGTGACGAGCATGTAAGTTGATATAATATGCCATGTGTCATGCTCAACACAACATAGGCTGATACCGACTATGATTTACTTGGTCGCAAACATTCGAGCAACCCCCACCGCAAGTCCCTAAGCCGGACTATCTTGCCAGTGTTCGAGACGGCACTCGCACGTCGAGAGGTAGCTTGGTGAGAGCTGATGCACAAAGGGAATATGGAATCCCCACCACACAACGCAAGTGTGTGGCCACTGGCACCATTTCCCAACCCAATCAAGTTCCTGTCGTCCAACATAACCATGTGGCTGCCCCTCCCTCAAGGGCCCAGAATGACAATGCCGCAGCTGTTAATGAGGTCCCTGCTGCACGTCAACTGCAAGGTCCTGTTGAACACAACCATGCAGCAAGCAGCAATCTGACCACAGAGGGTGGTGAGAATTTGGCCACTGTCACAACTCATCAATCTGTTTTGGTTGTCCCGGAGCAAGGGCCAGGTCGTTGCAGCCAATATTCAAAGAATCCAAAGGATGTTGTTGAGGCCAAGCCATGGCACATTGGATATTATTCACCGCTCTGGACGCAGCTCCTGGAGACTGCCAAAGCAGAAATGCGACATTCTCTTTTTCATCAACATCCCTTCCTACCAGACAAATGAAAGGCAGTAGGAGTAGAGGGAGAATGCTACGAGGTCTTGTTGAGTGTCTTGACTTGCTATGAGAGGGAGCAGATGCCAATCGAACACAGTATGTCATTCTCACCCACTTTTCCTTAGGCTAATATTTTTTAAGGCTACGATGACAAGAGGCGTGACATGGCCACACTGGTATGTGTTTCAAAATGCATCAAGAGACAAATGTTTACAATTATAAGCTGTATGATGATCTAGGTTCATTTCATAGTGTCATCAAGAAGACTGCCCAGGAGGCTATTGCTTCTGGGTATCCAGTCCACGCTCCGACTACCGTGATACCTCGGGAAGCTCGCATGGTGGCCATCAAAGAGCAGGTCACCAGTCTCCTACAAGACGCAAATTATCTGCATGGAGTGCCCAACGAACATGTACATGATTTACCTTGATTTACGTGTATCCAGTACGCTCAATCTTACATATTTCTAGGGAAAGAGAGCATACTTCAGTCACCCTGTCCTGAGGCAAATCTGCCTATCCGTATTTTATGCAAGTTCTCGAAAGTCCCTCCATACATTTCTCGAATTCCAGCAGTCTGTTCCTGTGAAGGTGCTCGCGCTGGTAGCCGCAACAGTAAGCAACCTTCCTTTACTCCCTACTACTACTCACTACACCAATTACAGGTCCATTTTGTACTAACCGTGTATAAGAAACATGGTAGGGACACCAACCCAAGCCTCAACGCCAAGGAACTCGAGGTGTCATACTACCGGTTTTTACAGAGCCTTCAAGGGGTCATAAGGCATCATTCCAAAGGCCCTTGACTTGAAAAGATGCTGGCTGATTGGGCATACGACAGAATGTAAGTACTACTAAATACACCGGCAAATTTTCTAATGCAGCGAACAGGGATGGTTATTTGAACATCAATGGAGATGACGATGACATAGATGGTGGCGAATTCAGCATGCTTATTTCTGACTCCAAGCCAGAGTCAGGTTTGGTGAATGGCAGCGAGCAGGCTGACAAACAGTTGGTGACAAAATATCACCGGGTCCGAAGTCCGGAGACTCCTCCGGACATGGGGACTCATAACAGACTTGTCCCATCTCCGGAGTTCACATCTTTGAGACTCCGGAGCGTGTATGTATCACTATATTGTGTGGCGCGATCCTTACGCTTACCCTACTAATTGAGGTACGAGTGTCCCTTTACCATACACTATATAAACCCTCCACTTCATACTATAGCACCTCAGTCGTTTCTGTCCTCTTTGGCATCGACTGAGCTCCGGTCTACTCCGGTCTTTGCTAGCTCCGCTCCGCTCCGGACCTCCGGACTAGTCAGTCTTGCCTTCGGACTCTGTTAGGTTATGAGCCCTGTTAGCGCAAGCTAAATCAGACAAGCTCGAAACGACTCAACACTCGCGCACCCCTCAGCGCACGCCTTACCGTTCTTTCGAAACGAACTCCGGCTACCAGCCATCTGACACCTGTCAGAAAATAAATATTCTTCTGTCAACTCTATCCGACCCTGTCACTCAAACATGACATCGGATACCATCCGAAATGACGAAATCCTAACGGGACCCGAAACCTTCCCCCTGTGGAAAGTAAAGGTTACCCGAAAACTCCGCACAAACAAAGTACATGGAGTTGTCATTGGAACATATGTAAAACCAATCCTCGCAACCGGAGTATCAGCTTCAGACATCCGTGAATGGTCGGAAAGTGATGAAAAAGCCCACGGCATCATACAGGAACGCCTCTCCGACGCTCTCCTACTCAAGACGGAGTCCTGTACCTCCGCAAAAGAACTTTGGGAAAAACTCCTATCGCTCCTAGACACTCCGAGTGTCTCCTCCGCGTTCTACATTTTTCAGCAACTCTTCAACGTGAGCTGGGATGGCAACTCCGAAGTATCAGAGCACATTGCTTCACTCCGCACCTCTGAATCTCGGCTCGCCAGCATGAAATTCCCCGTCGACTCCAAAGTCATGGCGTTCATCCTTCTCAACTCCCTCCCGAAGTCTCCGGCATGGGAACTGTTCAAATCCTCCCTCATCAACACTGTGGAGGACAACAAATTAACCTTTGACGCTGTAGAAACTCGGATCATTACAGAGGACGCCCGCCTCCGATCAGCCGGACACTCGGAGTCTGCCATGAAGGTCTCCGGAGCACAACGGACACGACCCCCGAACGCCTCTGCCTGGTGTGAACACCACCTCTCCCCCATGCACAACTCCGGAGATTGCTACCAGTATATAGCATGGGTCGAGGAATTGAGAAAGGGAGGTTTTAAACGGCTGAGAAAAGGAAAGGAGAAGGCAAATCCAGCGGAAGGAACTCCGGATACTCCGGACTCCGCACACGTAGCCAGTGCAAATGTATCGCAGTCCCTAATCAAACGCATTCAGGCCTACTCGTCGTCTGAGCAAAGCGATAGTGGGAGAAACACACTAATCATTGACTCCGGAGCGTTGTCTCACATGGTTCCTCACCGATCCTGGTTCCAAACATACCACCCACTGAACCCGCCACGTCCGGTAACCCTCGGAGACAACTCCGAAGCACATGCCATAGGAATCGGAACGGTACCCCTCGTATCACAAGTCTCTGGACAAACCTACGAAGTGGTGTTATCCGATGTCCTACTAGTACATTCCGAAGTTCCACCTTTCGCTCATCTCCGTAAACCGGCTCGCCTCCAAAGGCCTTTCCGTCACTTTTCCAGCAAAGTCCGATGCATGCTACATCCGAAAGGATCGGAACACCATCCTTGTCGCCAAGCATAGGAACGGCCTGTACCATGCAAAGGTTACTCCGAGTATTCAGAAGGAGGCTGCTCACGCAACTGTTGATGTCAACCTCCTCCACCGCCGAATGGGCCACATCTCCGTTGACCGTATTCAGAGCATGGTCAACTCCGGTCAACTCCGAGGCATTGACACCCTTACTGGAACGCCCACATTCTGTGAAGCGTGCACACTCGGAAAGATGAAGAAACTCCCTTTCCGACCTAAGGAGGACCCTCGGACTACTCGCCCACTGGAACTGATACACACGGACGTCGGAGGTCCCATAACTCCGAGATCACGCGAAGGGCACAGATTCTGGCTAGTCATTGTCGACGACTTCAGCCGTTTCCCCTGGATCTACTTCATGAAACACAAAAATGAAGCTCTCCAGATCTACAACCAATGGAAATCAGATGTGCAAACCCTCCTCCGGTCAGAAATTGGACAAGAGGACTTCTCCGAATCCTACACGAAATTCGTCCGGAGTGACGGAGGAACAGAATACACCAACAAGGCGTTCCGAGACCAACTCCGAATTGATGGCACAATCCACGAGACATCTGCTCCCTACACTCCGGAGCAAAATGGTCTGGCCGAACGAATGAATCAAACATTGGCCACACTGGCAAACACCATGTTGGAGGAGTCAAAGCTCCCGAAATCCTTCTGGGTTGATGCCATGTCCACCGCTGCTTACATCTCCGCACGCAGTCCAACCTCCGGACTTGCTGGAAAAGTACCCTATCAAATTTTCTTCAATCGCCAAGTCGATCCGACTCTCTTCCGCCCCTTTGGGTGTCCCGCCTATGCACACACGCCAAAGGAGCAGCGGGGGGGAAAATTCCGATCGCATGGAAAGAAATGTATCATGATTGGGTACACTCATGGGCAACAAGCCTACAAACTCCTTGACATTGAACGCCGGACCATCATCTCCAGCCGTCATGTCACCTTCAATGAATCCGGAACCATCTCCGATGCTGAATCCGCTCCTTGGAAAGCCTCCGCTGTTGAGGGACAGTGGGAGGGCTTATTTCCGGAGCCGGACATCGATGATGATAAACGTCGACCCCACCTTGAACCAGTGGGAGTTCCAGAATGTCCTAACAGTCCCGGCATCGAGGAACTCGCCGAACGCCTGGACCAACTCCGATTACATGAAATTCCTGCTCCTGTTCCAGATCCTGGGCCACCCCCAGCTCCAGCTCCGATTCCCCCTCCGGTTGCCATTCCGGCCGCACCTCCTGCTCCGCCACCCATACGACGAAGCAACAGACAACGGCAAGCGGCAAATAAAAACAAAGAGTATGACCACGCCCTACAGGAGGAAGCCGAAAGGCGAGCAAACCGCAAGGAGGAAGCTCCGGAACAACCTGCGGAGCCCCCAGATGACGATCCAGAAATCCCTGGTGCATTTATGGCCTCCATAGAGGATTTCATATTCGCCGGGTCTGCAAACTCGTCCTCCGAACAACCACTCCCGAACACTCTAAAAGAAGCCTTCTCCGGTCCAGACAAAGACCTGTGGAAGTCCGCCTTAGAGGAGGAACTCCTAAGCCTCAACTCCAACCATGTCTATGAGACCGTACTCGTTCCGAAAGGAGTAACTCCGATCACCTCCAAACCCGTGTTCCGAATCAAACGGGATCAAACCGGAAACATAGAACGCTACAAACTCCGAATTGTCGCGCGCGGCTTCACACAAAAGGAAGGAGTTGATTATCAAGAGGTCTTTGCTCCGGTCGCAAACCTTGACTCCGTCCGAACCCTAATTGCACTAGCCGCCAAACATGACCTAGAATTAGACCAAATGGATGTGTCTACAGCATACCTAAACGGAGAACTGCAGGAGGACTTATATATGTCACCTCCGACAGGTGTTCCAATCCAACCCGGATATTGCTGGAAACTCCGACGATCTTTGTACGGACTAAAACAGGCTGGTCGGAGTTGGAACAAAACCCTAGACCGCAAACTCGGAGAACTCGGTTTCTTCCGCTTAGATGCAGAGACATGCCTGTATGTATTCCGAAAGGATGGCCAACTCTGTTTCCTGGTCGTCTACGTCGACGACCTCCTCCTAGCTGCCACCACCCGAAAGTTCATGAACTCCGTAAAAGCCAAACTCTCCGCCGCCTTTAAAATGCGAGACCTCGGAGAAGCAAAGTTCATACTCGGAATTGAACTCAAACGGGACAGGAAACTCCGGACCATCTCCTTATCCCAATCACAGTACTCCCGAACTGTCCTGGCACGCACTGGGATGTCCACCTGCAAGCCAACATGGACCCCCATGGCACACAACTTCCAATTGTCCGCGACTGACCCAGAGGATAACCGGACCATACCGGAGATGACCATCGAAGGAAAACAAGTTTCCTACCTCACAGTCATAGGGTCACTAATGTACCTCATGCTCGGAACTCGTCCGGACATCGCTTATGCTGTAGGTGCGCTCAGCCGTTTCAGTGCGAAACCCAAAGGTATCCACTGGGAAGCAGCAAAATGCGTGCTCCAATATATCCAGGCCACCAAAGACATGGAACTCCGCTTTGATGGAACGGAACTCTCCACAGACATGGACTTCCATGGATACTCCGATGCAGGATGGTCTCAGGACCCAGACAACTCACGATCCATGTCCGGTTTCGTCTTTATCAGCAATCGCGGAGCCATCTCCTGGTCTAGTAAACAGCAGAGTATGGTAGCTCTCTCCACTACAGAATCGGAGTACATCGGACTCAGCAATGCCGGACAACATGTTGCCTGGCTCCGAACCTTCTTTGATGAGATCGGACATCCTCAAAAGGGCCCCATGGAGTTGTTCTGCGACAATCAAGCAGCCATTATCCTATGTCGCGACCCGCAATTCCGAGCGGACCAAACACATCCAACGAAAATACCACTTCGTTCGGGATGACCTAGTTGGAAAAGGAGAAGCAACAGTTCGGTATATCTCCACCAAGGACATGGTAGCGGACATACTCACAAAGCCTCTCGCAAATGAACCACACTGGAAATTCGTTCGGGGCATGGGGTTAAGGTTACACTCGAGTGGGAGTGACAAAATATCACCGGGTCCGAAGTCCGGAGACTCCTCCGGACATGGGGACTCATAACAGACTTGTCCCATCTCCGGAGTTCACATCTTTGAGACTCCGGAGCGCGTATGTATCACTATATTGTGTGGCGTGATCCTTACGCTTACCCTACTAATTGAGGTACGAGTGTCCCTTTACCATACACTATATAAACCCTCCACTTCATACTATAGCACCTCAGTCGTTTCTGTCCTCTTTGGCATCGACTGAGGTAAGTCTCTTACATCTAGTATTCACCCCTGTACTCATAGTCGTAGCTCCGGTCTACTCCGGTCTTCGCTAGGTAAATACTAAGTCGTTTCTGTCCGCTTTGGCATCAACTGAGCTCCGGTCTACTCCGGTCTTCGCTAGCTCCGCTCCGCTCCGGACCTCCGGACTAGTCAGTCTTGCCTTCGGACTCTGTTAGTTGGGTAACATGCAGATGGATGAACACCCTGTTGATGAGGACTTCAGTAATGAGGGGTCTGGCGACCAGCAGCTCAACAATGACAGGTCCGATGATGACAAGTCTGATGACAAGGGGTCTGGTGATGAGGGGTCCAGTAACGAGGAGTCCAGTGGTGACGAGTCCGAGGATGAGTCCGAGGATGAGTAAATATATCCAGTGCCTAGTATCATAGTACCTCTCTTGACACGACACGACGCAACAATGCAATTCATACAGTTTTCATAGAACTATGAAGTGTGACAATACCTACAGGACTCGACAGCTCACTCCAGATGTTCACAGGCCATTTATGCTATGAGCACTGTACGCATCATACAGTGTCCCTGGACGAGTACAGCAGTGCTTGATTTGCACAGTGTCACACAGCTTACTTAATCTGCACAGCACTGTGTGCTCTGTGCCATTGCTGTGCCACGACTGCATAAGGGGGGACCTTTCTGTCACACTGTGCAGGGCCTTACAGCACTGCACAGCTAAGTCATGATTTGCTGATGAAGGACTGTGTTGTACAAGCACATTTACATCACCCGTTTCATTGTATTGAGGCAAGCCAAGTCGACATTCATGGTGAATTATGCTCGAACTTTGGAGTACAGCACTGGACAAATGGGTACCTCACCAGGACCACACTCAAAAAGCTGGGACTATGGATCCAGCTGGGTCACAAGCCAGGCCAAACCTGTCCAAACCGTCACACTGCATACAATAACAACTTCATCGTTATTGATGTCCATGCCGTGCATGCAATTGCTCTAGATTTCTGTGGCTGTGAACGCGCAGCCAGTCATTACAAGCAGCTCCTTCATGCAAGATGGTTCCCTGCCACAGTCAAAGAGCCTCGCACCACTGCTACCTTCGCTGTCATGGAACATTTCCATGTTTTGTCCTTCGAATCCAAGGTTACAGCATACAAATTTTTCCACACTCTTTTGTGACGGACGGACAACACTGGCTTGATACCGATTCGTGTGAGTTCACAATGTGTGATGAGGCAGTGGTAGCTGACTGAACGACTAGGTCGTTATGCCATATTTCCGAGAATGGTCAGCGAATGGTGAAACATCAAGGCATTGAAATGGGCTGGCCGTGGGCATGATCCAGCAGGCATCAATGCCACCAAACCCGGGGAAATTGCAGTCCTATGTCCGGTGTGTCCTCAACCTAGCAAAAACCTGCCTGCGGAGTGGGAGAACTCGGTGCAAGGGTAATGCTTTCTTACATAAACACATTCAATGCACCCACTCTGTAGTCTTTTTGTAGATGGCTTTACGCTCTTTTCATCGTGATCGATGCCAACTTCTGGCTCAAGCAGCACAATGTGTTGTCAGATGAGAAGGACCTGGGATTAAATCGCAGGTGGGCATACTGCATTGAAGATTCTGAATACAAGGACTACTTAAAGGCGCATCCCCCTGTGGCACAAGAGGTTAGTGCTTCCTCATGTCTTAAAGACTGATGCTAAACATGAGGCAGCGGAGCACATGCATCAGTCATGATGCCGTGAATAGAGCTGATAAGTCAGCGAAAGGGCTTGCTGCGATGGGGGTGGGAGGGGTAGACTGTTGACATGACATGAAGCTTCCTTGCAGTATTGGGGACCTTCAAAAAGGTGAAAGGTGCAGTCTCTCTTGCTGGATGAATTTTCTGGTTGTCTCACAATGGGCTAGATACGTGAATATGGACTACATCGTTTTCTCCGTGCTCGCCCACTTCTCGGCATTACTCATCTTCAACCTTTCTTACGATATCATGTGCCAGTGGTTCAAAAAGCTCTGGACCCAAACATCAACTCTGCCAATCCCCCTCCAGTTTAACCCGAGTAACAAAAAGATCAACTACTTCATACCAAAATTTCACCTACCGGCTCACATCGAGTCATGCCAAACATGTTTCTCATTCAACTGGAGTCCTGGTGTTGGCCGCACGGATGGGGAAGCGCCTGAGAGAGGGTGGGCAAATATCAACCGCATTGCCACAAGCACCAAGGAGATGGGACCTGGCAGCCGTCGGGATGTCATAGATGACCATTTCGGTGATTCAAACTGGAAGAAAAAGATAGCAATGGATATGTAGTATTTAGCACAGTATGTGGAACATAGCAGAGGTTGAACTCGTTCCCCAGGTCAGACGTTGCACCACAAGTTCATCATGGCGGTGAAGATGA
Organism: Boletus reticuloceps; assembly: GCA_018397855.1. Lineage (NCBI taxonomy): Eukaryota > Fungi > Basidiomycota > Agaricomycetes > Boletales > Boletaceae > Boletus > Boletus reticuloceps. Next base: position 242,338 of record JAGFBS010000051.1, read on the forward strand.
GGGACAAGCATGGAGATGCACTTCAAGAACTACATGATTCGATTGGGGCAATGGTAGAGGGCAAGGCAGAATTAGTGAAGTGGATACAGGAGTTGGCCACCTGGACCCCCAACATTTCGGAGCAGAATCCATTTGAGAACCGGGTTACACGTACGGTAATTGTTTGACCTCTCCACCATCGTCTAATACCCTTTTAGCGCCAACGCTGGCTTCTACTCGGCGCCACCTTGCTAAGCAGGATGCCAAAGACCTTGAGAGTGGAGCAGCAGTGTCATTGCACGTCAAGGTGACGCCCAGTGTCCTCATCAGTTCCGGAATTGATCTAGAGAACACCCAGTAAGTAGTAAGATGCTCCTCCACAACAGGATTCTCACTACGTTTGGAAGCCGCAAGCTCAGAGCCAACATCACTGCATTGGGACAACATGCCACTGATGAACAAAGGGGAAGGATTTTGATCCAGTCTAATACCCTTCGACAGGAAATTGATGCATGGTTTGCAGTCCATGCGCTCTACTTTCCTGCCACAGTACTCCTGTGTGCATGGGCAGAGCAACGGACAACAACTAGTGAAGATACCATCACCCTTTTTCTCCCATCAGAGATCTGAAATCTTGTTCCATGTGACTGGAAAATGCTAGAGATTGAATGGGAATTGCACATGGCAGAGGCCCATGATGCTCTCAATGAGTGCCGACATCAAGTCCGGGTCCAAGCCCAGCTCCTCAAATTCAAGGATCACAATCTGCGTGGTCAGGGCGCAAATACAAGAGCACACAAAACTCTCTGTGCGCTGGAACAATGTCTCTCGCTTGGTCATGCCAAGTATTCACGCGCTCATGAGGCACTGACAAAGCTTGGCGAAAAGCTTGACAGGGGAGACTGGCAGTGCAAGTTGCGGCTGCTCAAACCATCTGACCTTCGGCTGATGGGTGACTTACTGGAGGGGTAACACGCGGGACTGCCATCATGTCATGGATATGGCTGACTCACAGACTGCCAGTGGATAACGATGCCGTTCTCCAGGACAGTACGTCCTTCCCTGGAGCACTCGATCTATGTGGGATCTCACTCTCCCTTCACAGCACTTCAAATTGAATGGACAAAGGCAAAGGCATGCTATGATCGCTGGGATGAGGAGGTGCAGCTCCTCCATGAGGAGATGCGCCGAGTTCTGGCCTTTCTTAAATGGAAGGCACAGCTTTGGGACAGATATGCACATCTTCGGACCTTCGAATGTGAAGAAGTCACAGAAGCATTTGGGGCATATGCAAAACGTCAAGTGTCAACACGACAGGACCTTGCTAGCATATTTGCTTCAAAATGGCACAACATTGACAGTATCGCTAGTGCAGACCGCTCCATGGACGCCACGGATGAAGACATTGTGTTACGACTTTATCTTTTCTTTCCTCTTATCGCTTATCTTGTATTACACGCACTGCGAACACTATTCCTTTTCTACGATGACTTCCCTTATCCCTAGCTCCTTCCCGTCGGCACTCCGACGGTACTCCACTTACTTGTCATCGTATATCTTCCTCCATCTTCTATCTCATTCCTTCGCATTCTATGCCTACCCTTAAGCTTCTCTTCCATGAAGTATATAAACCGTCGTTTATCACCCCATGTACTTTCTTCACTCTTGAGCTCCCTTGTACTCTTACGCCTTGTACAATCTATCGCTCTTGTGGTCCCCACTTGAACCGTTGGTAATCAGCCCAACCTCCTTGAACCTTTGAACCTCGTGTGGACAACCCCACGAGCTCCTTGATCCATTGAAGTCTTCGTCCTACTCTGAAGGACGTTACCTCTTTAAAGACCTCGTCGTGCTTCTGAGTCGACGCTCTCCTCGTTCTTCGCTTCACAAGGGCTACGCTCGTATCTACCTGGTCCAAGCGTAACAAAAGCTCAAGAGTATATCCCTATCGGCTACCATCGCTGTAAGCCGCCACCATTTCGAACTCTCAACGACCCACTAGCCTCTGGGGCCTTCGTCGCCCATCCATCGCCCCCTCCACCTCAGAATCTTCATCTGAGGAAGATCCCTCGATCCATCTCTTTGATCAAGACATCCCGCTCTCTTCTGAAGCGGAACTCCTTGCCGATCAACAACTAGCTCAGAACCTCTCCGTTTCTCTCTCTATTCCCCGCGTTCCTACTCCACCCTCTCCCACTCCTATCTCTCGTCCACCACCACCTTTCGGTTCCTTCCCACCACCGAACCCTCATCCCCCCATTCCTCCTACTCCTCTCAGGATGACCTCCACCTCGAAACCCTCGGAACTCCGTCTCGGTACCCCCGAAGCCTTTGACGGAAACTTTGACAAAACCAATGCATGGATGTCCTCCATCATGACCTACCTCCTCGTTAACGAGGAAATCTATAACACTGACGCCAAGCAAATAGCGTTTGCCCTTTCCTACATGACAAAAGGAACGGCGGCTACCTGGGCTTCCACCTATCGACAGGCCGCCCTTGACGCTCTCGCTGCAGGAACCACCGCCACTCTCTCACTCGGAACGATGACCGAGTTCACAAAGAAATTCACCTCAGCATTTAAGCATGCCAACACCAAGGGAAACGCTCTCAACTGGCTTATGACCGCCAGAATGGAAAAGAGGTACAACGGAAAAGAGAATATTCCGTTGAACAACTATGTCATGAACTTTGTAAACCAAACCTCCATCGCACAAGTAACCGACCACGCAGTCCTTATCCAACTCTTCAAAAACGGAATACCCGCCGGACTCATGCGAAACATTCAGATGATGGAGAAAGTACCCACTACTATCGAAGAATACGTAGCCAAAGCCCAAATGTTCCAAAGCCAATACGAACACGTCCAAGAACTCACCAAACAAGGAGGAAAGACCCCTACTACATACTCTTCCTCCACTACCACCCATCGCAAAGAACGCGACCCTAACGCCATGGACGTTGACGCTATCCGCATCTCCAAAATGACTCCAGAAGAACGCCAACGCTGCATCAAGGAAGGACGTTGCTTCCGCTGCCGAAAGACTGGTCACCGATCGGGTGACTGCCCCAACTTCCCCTCCGCCTCTTCCTCCACCAAAGAACGAAAGGTTCGAAAAGTCGAAGAAGAACTTCCTCAACTCCAAGAGGTCGAGGATGATGACGATGAAACTACCGTTAGAAAAGTTTCTTTCTCCTGCCCTTCGCAGGATTTTTAAAAAGGAGATCTCAGTCGACGCGAGCCTCTCCTGATGTTACAGTTGCCCCTGTACTAGTATCGAAATCACCTAGATCAATGAGAATCCCCATTCAACTCATCGATCCTTCGCATACTATGAAAGTCGTCGACACCTGCGCCCTGATTGATAGTGGCGCTGATATCAACTGCATTGACTGGCAGTTCGTTCGAAAGAACTCCCTCCCCACCACGAAACTTGACGTTCCCATCCGAGTACGAAACGTTGACCAATCCGCCAACCAAAAAGGCGAGATTCGATTCACCTGCACCCTCTTCGCCAACATCGAAGGAATTGCCCACAAACTCCTTCTCTACGTTATGAACTGTGGACGAGAAAACGTCATCTTAGGACTCCCTTGGCTCCGAGCAGTCAATCCCTCCATCAACTGGACTTCCCAAACCCTTTCCATTCCTGAATCCTCCGACCAATCCACCGAATTCTACCAAACGCACGTCGCTGATCAGAAGCGACATGATTCCTTCTTCACCAAAACCGTCCCCTCTTGTCCCCCTCGTCATGTCAACGTCGACTCTGTATACGATAGTCGACTCTATGAATACCTCGAGCATGAAACCGAACAACAATACATGCATCGCGCCCGCCAAAACTACGCCATACACCGCATCATCCGCTGCGGCTCCCGCTACCTCCCCAACAACTCCCCAGTCATCGCCAAATTAACCACCGCCACGGAACTCGCCGCAGCTGCTGAGAAAGCCAAACCCAAAGTATCCTTACCCGCCGAATACTCCGATTATGCTTCGGTCTTCTCCAAAGAAGCCACTGACCACCTTCCTCCATCACGATCTTACGACCACGAGATCAACCTTAAAGATTCCTTCTCTCCGAAGATCGGAAAGGTCTATCCCCTTTCTCCTGACGAACAGAAGGCGACAGAAGACTTCCTAGACGAGAACCTCGCCGCTGGAAAGATCCGCCCATCGAACTCCCCCCAAGCATCTTCCTTCTTCTTCGTCAAAAAGAAGGATGGCAAACTACGCCCTTGCCAAGACTACCGCTACCTGAACGAACATACCGTTCGGGATGCTTACCCACTTCCGCTCATCTCTGATCTCGTCGACAAGCTCAAAGACACTAAAGTCTTCACTAAGTTCGATGTCCGATGGGGATACAACAATGTCCGAATTAAAGACGGACACCAATGGAAGTCGGCCTTCATCACCCACAAAGGTCTCTTCGAACCCCTTGTCATGTTCTTCGGTCTCTGTAATTCCCCCGCCACCTTCCAACGATTCATGAATGACTCCTTCCGTGATATGATCGCAGAAGGATGGCTCGTCATCTATATGGACGACCTCCTCATCTTCTCTCCCAGCAAAGCCACACACGAGGAACGCACCAAACGAGTTCTCCAGCGCATGACAGAACTCGACCTCCACTTAAAACTTGAGAAATGCCAATTTGCCACTGAGACGGTGGAATACCTCGGCATGATCGTAGAACCCGGTCGCATTGCTATGGACCCCGTCAAACTTGATGGAATTTCCAAATGGCCTACCCCGACCACCCCTAAGGAAGTCCGCTCCTTCCTTGGCTTCGCCAACTTCTATCGCCGCTTCATCCCTGACTACTCAACCGTCGCTAGACCGCTTATCGACCTTACCAAGAAGAACCAACCTTGGAAATGGTCCGATGAATGCGACCGATGCTTCTCCCATCTCAAAGAACTCTTCCTTGCCGAACCTGTCCTTCGGCTTCCTGACCACTCCAAACCCTTTGCCATTGCCACTGACGCTTCCAAATACGCCACCGGCGCAATTCTCCTCCAAACCGATACCAACGGTGACTGGCATCCCTGCTCCTACCTCTCCCAATCCTTCTCCCCTGCTGAACGCAACTACGATATCTACGATCGCGAACTCCTCGCTATCATCCGCGCCCTTAAAGCCTGGAGACACTATCTCCATGGAGCTTCCTTCCCGGTTCAGGTCTTCACTGATCACAAGAACCTCACCTACTTCCGTCAACCAAAGGACCTTAACCGTCGCCAAGCCCGCTGGTTGTTAGATTTGGCGGATTTCGACCTTAAAATGATCCACGTTCCTGGCTCCCTACTCTCCGGGCCGGATGCCCTATCACGCCGGCGAGACTTTATTCCTACAGACTCCGATGAGAACAAGGGAACCACCCTTCTACCCCCTTCTATGTTTGTCCGTCTTATCGACTCCACGCTGGCCCACCATATCTCCTCTTCCTCGGCTTCCGACCCGCTTGTCCTTCAGGCACTCCAAGCGCTCGATGGAACCATTCCCCCCGCCTTCCGTTCCCGCCTCTCTGATTGGCAGCACTCAGAAGGCGTCCTTACTTACAAAGGCCGTGTTTACGTACCCCCCGATGAAACCCTCCGCCACTCCATCCTCGAACGATGTCATGACCACGAGTCTACCGGTCACCCTGGTTACCTAAAGACTCGCCAGCTTGTCGCAGCTGAGTTCTGGTGGCCCGGACTCGCACAATACGTCCGGAAGTACGTCGAAGGATGTTCTGTTTGCCAGCAGAACAAGTCGAACACGCACCCTACCGTCCCTCCTCTCACCCCGATCAAGTCGTCCTGCACACGCCCATTCCAACAGGTCTCCTGTGATCTCATCACAGATCTCCCCGTTTCCACTTCTTCTTCATTTGATTCTCTTCTAGTCGTGGTGGACCACGGCCTTACTAAGGGGGTAATTCTTTGTCCCACGAAGAAGACTATTACCGCCGAAGGCGTCGCTTCCCTTTTCTTCCACAAGGTCTACCTCCGCTTCGGCCTCTATGACACAATTATCTCCGATCGTGGTCCTCAATTCGCATCCTCCTTCGCTCGAGAGCTAGGACGACTCCTGAACTACGACATCTCCCTCTCCACCGCATATCACCCCCAATCTGATGGAGAAACAGAACGAGTTAACCAAGAAGTTGAAACATACCTTCGAATCTTCTGTGGCAGTAATCCCTCCTCATGGGCCGATAAGATCTCCCACGCAGAATTCGCTCACAACCACCGCCCCCACTCCGTCACCAGTAAATCTCCGTTCTATCTCATGATGGGATATGAACCCCGTGCTCTCCCCTCGGTACTTGCCGAATCTTCCCTTCCCGCAATCAATACCCGCCTCAAAGACCTCTCCGCCGCCCGAGAAGACGCACTAGCTTCTCATGAACTCGCTCGACAAATCATGACTTCTCGAAATAACCGAGGATTCACTCCCTTCACCCTTGGAGACAAGGTCTGGCTCGAAGCCAGGAATCTCCGCCGCTCCATCATCAATCCAAAGTTCGCCCCGAAACGAGAAGGACCCTTCGTAATCACCAAAGTCCTATCTCCCATCACATACCAACTCCGCTTACCGAAAGTCTGGAAGATCCATCCCGTCTTCCATGCTTCTCTCTTATCTCCTTATCGCGAAAACGCCGTCCATGGGAAAAACTTCCCTTCTCCTCCACCTGACCTTATCGACGGAGAAGAGGAATACGAAATTGATAAAATTATACAACACCGCGGAACCCCGAAAAGCCGCATGTTCCTTATCCGCTGGAAAGGATACTCCGCCGAAGAAGATTCCTGGATCCCAGAACGGAACTTAAAACATTCCAAAGCCGCCCTCCTGGACTATAAGAAACTTCATCCCTCCGTTTTCTCCTCCTAGATCCTTTCCAGCAAACCATGTCGTTCGAAAATCTTTCTATCTCCACCGAATCTTCTCTCTCCGTCTCTTCCGCACCCGCATCTCCCTCTTCCACCGTCGCTGAACCTGGATGGAACTCCTCTTCCGTCACCTACTGCCCATCCAACATCCCTGGAACCGCAACCATCGATGAACCGTTAACTCTTCCTGCTCCCGTTCCTACCTTCCCTGTTGTTTTCCATTCCCCTCTTCCTGTACCTGATGAAACCGCTCCAGAACCTCGTCCAATCCTCGCAGTAAACCTTCCCCTCTATGCCAATAATATGAGACCCGATACTCCCTCTCCCCGATACATACGAAACCTTTCCAACTATATCTTAGATTCTCATTTCGCTGTCCCCCTCGAAGCCCACATGGACATGAACTCCGCCTTCCTCAGCCTTTATAAAGCATACCAGCAGACTCAGAGACTCTCCCTCGTCACCAACAACTTCACCGCGTTCAATACCCCAGAACTCGATAGACAATGGGTCGCTTCCTCCCAAGCGAACATTCTCACCAACCTCCATCAAGTGATGTACCAGATGGAGTTCGGCGAATTCATCACTGATATTGACCGCTATACCTTGGAACTTGCAGTAGAACGAATAGCTTCTGCCCAGACTATTCCCCTCGTACACCCCGCTCTCACCGCGATCAATACCCCCGCATCCACTCCATCCGCATCATCTTCCCCTCTTTCCCCCGAGGAAGTCGTTGTCTTAGATCGCGCTGAACAAGCCCATAACAACCGGAATACCCCCTTCTATGGGGCCTTAGAACGTCAGCCTCTCCTCCCCTCTCACTCAAGCTATGCCCACGCCTGCTACCAATGCCACCACATCGGACACGTACGCCGCAACTGTCCCTTCTACATGTGCCCTATCACTGGCTGTCGCCAATGGGCTCCTGGACATGACCAGCACTCCTGCCATATGGCCACTCATCGTCCTTCCCTTGCGAATCGACTCTCTACAGTCGGCCCTACTCGTACTCGTGGTACCTTAGCTAGCCGTCTATCTGATGGCTCCTCTCGTTACCATATTCCTTCCTCCACAGAGAGACGTTCTCCCCCACGACAGTCTTCATCGTCCTCCTCCGGTTCTTCCCGAGGCTCTTCTTCTCATCGGTCTTACCGATCCGCTCGTTCCTCTGGTACTCGACGAGTACTCCCTGTTCCTCCTCCGCGCGTTTCTGCTCCATCCCCAGACTATCTTGATGATGCGCAGTATGATGACCCCATCACCGAGGATGGTTACGCCAACATCACTGGTTCCCCTGGCGCTTCATACTCTAGTCTCTATTAGTCCTTCAACGATGTCTCGGATCTAGTCGGGGGGTAATGTTACGACTTTATCTTTTCTTTCCTCTTATCGCTTATCTTGTATTACACGCACTGCGAACACTATTCCTTTTCTACGATGACTTCCCTTATCCCTAGCTCCTTCCCGTCGGCACTCCGACGGTACTCCACTTACTTGTCATCGTATATCTTCCTCCATCTTCTATCTCATTCCTTCGCATTCTATGCCTACCCTTAAGCTTCTCTTCCATGAAGTATATAAACCGTCGTTTATCACCCCATGTACTTTCTTCACTCTTGAGCTCCCTTGTACTCTTACGCCTTGTACAATCTATCGCTCTTGTGGTCCCCACTTGAACCGTTGGTAATCAGCCCAACCTCCTTGAACCTTTGAACCTCGTGTGGACAACCCCACGAGCTCCTTGATCCATTGAAGTCTTCGTCCTACTCTGAAGGACGTTACCTCTTTAAAGACCTCGTCGTGCTTCTGAGTCGACGCTCTCCTCGTTCTTCGCTTCACAAGGGCTACGCTCGTACCTACCTGGTCCAAGCGTAACACATTGAACCCAGCATTGAAGCGCCCCCTAATGAGCATTCAGATGATGAAGATATCGGTGCCACCGTGAGGGAGATAGGGTATGAGGAGGATGCATAGTAAGGTCACAGTTGTGTACCTGCAGTCAGGAACAATCAATTTGAGTATGTTGATCTTGTGGGGACAGTGATGTGATCGACATGGACTGAGACAATACTGGACAGGAAGCTCAGTCAGAAACAATCAATTTGAGTTCGTCGATCTTGTGGGGACAGTGATGTGATCGACACGGACTGAGACAATACTGGACGGGAAGCTCAGGGACAAAGAGGCAACTCAGGGACAAAGAGGCAGCACAAAAGGCAGACAGGGACAGGCTCTGCTAGTACAGTGCAAGTGATATATCATCTACAAGGATGAATTACAGTGAAGGATGTATGACCCTCTTTGTGATAGTACAGTCCTGGGATGTATCAATAGGGCCACAGGTGGTGCTCTAGTTGGGAGTGGACACATCAGCAAACCTACATTTTTTCTGAGTTATCAAAATCAATGACCTTGCTGAGCTGTCTGACTTGACTGACAGCATGCTATCAGTGCTGTCATTCATAAGTAATTCATTGCTATCAGCATTCTCAGAGCTATCAGCATATCAGCTTGTCAATTCACCAGTGATATCAGTCCCATCAGTCCAGCCAGTCAATCAATTAATCATCTGGTCAGTCTTGTCAGTCTTGTCATCCCATCAGTCAGTCAGGTTGTCAGTTAATCAGCCAAGTCAGCCCATCAGCCCATCAGCTGATCAGTTAGTCATCTCTGTCAGTCACATCAGTTGGTCAGTTGGTCAGTCAGTCAGCTGTGTCAGGTTTGTCAATTTGTCAGCTAGATAGTTAGTCAGTCAACCAGTCCATTCAATAAATTAGCTTATCAGCTTGTCAGCAAATCAGCTCAGTCAGTCAGGTCAATCTATCATTGATTAGGCCATTCAGGCCTGTCAGTCTGGTCATTAATTTCAATGACCCAGAAAAAATGTAGGTTTGCTGATGCAGGGCCTTCGTAAGTGAATGAGATACTAGCACTGTATACACATTCTAACTCCATTCAGAGGAAGAGCATATGCATGCTTTAGATGCACTCAAACGTGACAACAAACCTCAGCTCGATGACAATGACAATGATACATTTGGAGCTGGACCTTCTCTTTGGGTAGATTGTTTTTCAGATAACGAGTCAGAGGTGGATGATGATTTTGATGAAATGGCTTGAACTTATCATGTATTTCAACCAGCCTTCTGCCTCCAACCATGACTCCAAGTTGTACTTGTATTGGACTTTCTTGAGCTCAGCATTTGGTTACGTTTTTTTGGAAGCATTTCATATACGCTTCATGGTTCATAGTGTTTTGCTTCCCCCCTGCAAGTGCCACAGTGGGTCGTTGTGCGACATTAGATCATGTTCAGTCATGCTGGCAGAATGATTGAGCATACAACATCAACAATGGGCAAATTACCCATGGAGAGTGGTTGACTGGGGGTTCGCCGAACACTATATCCTTTTGCAGTAAGAACACGGCCGAAGTTGATGCTTCTTTTGAGCACGGACGTCCCGCATTCCATAGACCTCCCTCCTGCCATATTTGGACTGCCATAAATTCAGTGCCATGACTCTAACTCAATGTCAGTTCCAATTGTCCAATGGACAGGTGACATGTTCATAACTTTCCATGATCACAATGGAGTCCTCAGACCTGCAGCCAAACTACTCTACTCTAAGGGGATGAAACTAATAGTATTCTATCAGTCCCTCTACTCATGGTCCCTGAAAATTTTCTCTATAGCGGCACTGGAATATGACTTAGGGCGTTCAAGCGCTGGACAAGTAGGCTGAGCGGAGTCATAAGATAACTGACCAATACTTACGTGCACCCAGAGCGCGGTCCCAGATGAGCTGTGCCGCCACACCAAAAGCCCTCGACACTCCAAAGAGCACCGTGTAAAACTGCATTTGAGTGAGGCCATAGTGTGTCAATAGCACACCTGAGTGAGCATCGACATTTGGCCACGGGTTCTTTGCTTTACCAGCCTGCAAAGCGGGTTGGTTAGAAAATAGATGGCACTACAAAGTAATCACAAACCTCTAAGAGAATGTTGGGAACTATGTTGTAAACCTGCCCAACCAATCTGAAAAGTGGATCATGGGGTAAATGTTTCAAAGCAAATTCGCGCTGTGCGACGTAGCGGGGATCCGTCTTTCGCAATACAGCATGCCCGTAACCCGGCACCACTTGACCGCCTTTCAGAGTGGACCACACATATTCCTTCACGGCCACGTCGCTCGCATTCTCGCCGATCTTTTCTTGCATCTTGCGTAACCATACCAACACTTCCTGGTTGGCAAGACCATGCAAAGGGCCAGCGAGACCGTTGAGGGAAGCACCAAAAGCGAGGAACGGATCTGAAAGAGCAGAACCAACCAACTTCCCAGTATGGGCAGAGACGTTACCACCTTCATGATCGCTGGACAACGTGCTGAGAAAAACAACCTGCCAAAACCTCACACCTTACCTGTGGATGGTAATGTAGAGTCGAAGGAGCTCCACGAAAGCCTCGTTTTCACCAAAGCCGAAGAGTGTAGCAAGATTATGCGAATAGTCTTTGTGGAGGTCGATGGCGGGCAGCTTGCCATCACCGAATACATTACGGTAAATCCGACCCGCAATATTGGGAAGTTTGGCGATGCTTGAAATAAGAAAAATGAGAATGAAAAAACGAAGGCAGGTATGAACAACACACAGATCCATCGCGTCCTCGAAGGTGGGCCCCCAATAGTCCTTCTTAGAAATGCCATCCTGGTAGGCCTTTGCAAAGGCGGAATCATGATTGAGCTGAAAACATTTCAATTTAATAAATTCCCACAAGCAAACAGGACAACGTACCGCGGTGACCGCTAGACTAAACTGACTCATTGGATGCAATGTAGGAGGGCATCGATCGAGGATCTCTTCCACGAACTCGGGGATTGCAGCACGGGCTGCCCAGTCCCGAGATAGGCCAGTGACCTGCTCCTGTGTTGGGATCTCACCAGTGACAAGAAGCCAGAAGAGCCCTTCGGGTAAAGGCTCAGAGCCGCCAGGTGCTTTGGGGAGAAGTTCCTGGCACTCGGGAATAGACTTGCCACGGAAGCGGATTCCTTCCTCTGACATGCATTGTATTAGTGACGAGATTTGGTCCTCTTGGACGAGACTCACCGGCATCCAGGACAGACCCGTCCCAGATTAATGCAGGTAGACCACGCATGCCTCTGGGAAGAGACGCGTCATGTTAAACACTTGAGAGCCGAGAGGATGGCGAAACATGCCCATAAAGCTGATCTACCAGGACAGGACCAAATGATTTTTTGCCATGCTGAGCACGTATTTGTTTGACCTAAACGACTAATTTAGACCGCCGGAAGAACCACTGTAGGGAAGGCATACGTGTTCTATTTCTGCAGGAATTAATTCGGCGAGCCGGTCCTTCAGCGTCGACTGTTTTGGAACCGTCGAAGAAAAACGAGCCGAGGCAATGCCTGCGCGTGCAAATGGAGAACGTGACTGAGGACGGGTAATGAGTACTGCGTTTGAGTGATAACAAAAAAAAAGGGAAGCGTACGGCCTGAACGATGGAGCGAAGGGATGCAGCCATAGCGGGAAGAAGAAACAAACGGAAGCAGGCAAAAAAAGCGCGACCGGAGGGAAATACCGGAACAATGATGTAAAGGCGTGTGGGAATTCGGGATAGACTGCCATCCTCCAACCAGCAATCGATGGCGAAACGAAGGAGACCCTCGGCCGACCAACCTCAGATCTCTCTCCTACCACAGGTTAGCTCGTCCCTCACTTTTACTCACTTATCCATTCTGTCCACCAGAAGAAACACTACCGTCAACGCGCGCATGCTAATCCATTCTCTGACCACGCCCTCGATTACCCTGCCTCGCCCCACACAATCGACTGGAGTGAACACTACCCGGCATTCTCAGGATCTGGAAAGCGCCCAGAGTTTGCCGACATCGGGTGTGGCTTCGGCGGCCTTCTTGTTGCACTTTCCCCTCTGTTCCCAGACACATTGATGCTCGGTGCGTTTCCATGTGACCCAATCTCCACTCCCCTGACCACAGCAGGCATGGAAATCCGTGTCCAAGTCACACAGTATGTTCAAGATCGTATCGCGGCTTTGCGCACAACCTCCGCAGATCCCGTCCAGTCCACCTCATCCACCACTGCGGCTGCCTATCAAAATGTGTCCGTCGTCCGCGCTAACGCCATGAAATTCCTCCCAAATTTCTTTTCTAAACATTCCTTGTCCGCCCTGTTCTTCTTATTTCCGGATCCGCACTTCAAGGCCCGCAAGCACAAGGCTCGTATCATTTCCCATACCCTCCTTGCAGAATACGCTTATGTACTTCGGCCCGGCGGCATCATATACACGATAACGGACGTGCACGAGCTGCATGAATGGATGAAAACACATCTAGAGGCGTTCCCGTTATTCGAGAGTGTCACCGAACACGAGCTCAGACAACAAGGACATGGCCCAGTACTGGACGCTGTGTATCACAGCACCGAGGAAGGTAAAAAGGTTGAGAGGAACGATGGCGAGAAGTGGCTTGCCTGTTTCAGACGCAAAGAAGCGTCCAGGACATAAGTACATTGTACAGGAATTACATCACTGTAGCTCTTCCATTTCTACCTCTTTTGTGTAGTCTGTTTTTTCCCCACTACCGACTGCAGCGATGAGGGATTGTGTCCTCTTTGCCAGTGCAGCTCTCATTTCATCGTGAAGAACCGTACCAGCATCAACAGCCAACCGGAAGATTTCCTCGAATCTATCGAGGTGTAGCCTGGTGTCCATCGTCACGAGCGTTACACGCCCAGTGCGGGGCATGACAGCAACGGAAATATGTGGCACGTCGTTTTCTTCTAGGGTGTTTAGGTCCAACAACGGGGAGGTCGAATGCACTCCCCCGGAGATGGCACACACGAAATCGAACATCGCTACGCCCGCCGTTGCAAGGGCCAAGCTAGTCCCGTTAAGACAAGCCGGAAGTAGGCCTCCATCTTGCTGGACGACCTGGATAAAGATGTCGATTTGGGACCTCGGGTAGAGATGGGTTTGCACGACAGGCTCGAATGTTGACCGTACAAGCGATGCAAGTTCGAGCATTCGTCTGCCACAAGAAACGCCCCCGTCAGCGTGTGAGGACACATTCAAACCATCACTTACTTGTCCCCTCTAGTACGTTTCCTACGTTCGCCAGTACTGAAGGCCGCAATGTGCACTTCAACGTTGATGTTGGCACGATCGTGAATCGTATGGGATCGCAGCTTTGCTTCTCGTGGACCAAGTACAGACACCAGGACTTCAGTGAGGCCATGACGTATGGTGACGGACGCGTCGGCGGAGCCTTGCAATGAGAAGTCGATATCTATTTCTCTTAGCTCGTATTGTTTTCGTCCATCCGATCTGAGACCACCATCGTTGAGGATTTCTATCCTTGAACTTGCCTACAAGTATAAATGCTGCAATATATTCTCTAGGATCCAGGGGAACTCTTACCATCGAAAGAGCAGGATCCGATCTTCAGCGTTCCCGAGGTGATTGCAGTGTTGGGTCACGAGTTATCCGGGTTAGAACTCAGCTACAGCACTGACTCCGAGTATCTCCTGCTTTCATCTCTCGTGCAAAACATCATGGAGGAAAACAACTTGGAAGAATTAGTATATACTCCCCAGTCTCTCCTGGACACCGATCTGTACAAGGTAATATTTCACCCTGATTATTCAGACACTCGCCAGTAATACACAAGGGGCACGTAGTTTACCATGCAGAATGCCATCGGGCATCACTTCCCAGAGACACGAGCGCTTTACAGATTCACCCACCGAGACCCTGATGTATTATTCCCTCGTAGATGCATAGATCTGCTTCACAAGTCCATCCAACGTACGTTCCGACCCCATATCGTTCGCTCTGACGGTTGTCAATAACTGACAGGATTTGGGGATCTGCGTCTGACAACTGAGGAAAAGAACTGGTTGGAGAATACATGCCCCTATTTCCCCAAAGAATATCTCGAGTACCTCTCGGGATTTCGGTTTAATCCCGCGCAAATATCGATCAGGTTCAATCCAGTCTCTGAAGATGGAGAAGAAGGGAAAGTCGAGATTGAAGCCAGTGGTCTATGGAGGGAGACCATACTCTGGGAGATCCCCGTAATGGCTTGTTTAAGCGAGCTCTACTTCCGAGTAGGCGCAACTGACTGGAGCCATGAAGGGCAGAAAGGTTGGCCTCATGCTCTATATTCATGTTCACCAATCGAACATGGCCCACAGAGATTGCGTCTGCAAAGGCACAGGCGTGGTTGCAAGCAGGATGTATCTTTAGCGAGTTCGGGACTCGGAGAAGGCGATCATTTTATACCCAGGACCTCGTCGTTGCAACTCTGAAACAAGAAGCCGACAAATCCTCGGGGCCAGGAGTCTTTTTTGGAACATGTAATGTCCGCACCATCATCAAATCCTTTGTCGCTGTCGTTTAGAATTTGTATTTTCATCCACACAGCCATACTTTGCAAAGAAATACGATATCCGTGTGGTGGGGACCATCGCGCAGTACGTCCTTTGTTCGTTTAATTACTTAACTTGCTTATAGACGTGATAGTGAATGGTTCATGGGGGTAAGCACTGTGTGGCGTATCACTTGCGAAAGGGGGTTACAATTTATACAGGTTGCAGCACTGAAGGGTTATGAAGGTGCAAATACAAATGCCTTGGCACTTTGGGAAGAAACCTACCCAAACAGCTCTCTCGTTGCGCCCACCGACACCTTTTCTACGAGAGTCTTTTTGCAGGCATGTCTCCTTTTCTCGACCTGTTGTCCTAGCCTCAGCGAACCCGAAAAAAAAGGAACTAGCAAAGGATCCAGCACGCGCCGAAAAATGGTCAGGTCTCAGACACGACTCTGGCAACCCCTTTGAATTTGCACCAGCAGCCAAGGCAATGTATGAAAGCATTGGAATCGATATCCGCACGAAGAACATCATCTATTCCGACAGTCTGAACTCGGACAAGGTACTTCAACTGAAGAAGCATTGCGATGAGATCGGCTTTGGATGTGAGTAAGTTGTGGTTAAGATTATCCACTGGTTGTCATTATGTTCCAGGTTCTTTTGGAATTGGAACAAACCTTACGAATGACTTCAAGACGAAGAGCAGCGGCTATACAGAGAAAAGTAGAGCTCTCAATATGGTAATCAAACTTGCGAAAGTTGACGACAAAGATTGCGTCAAAATCAGTGATGACTTGAACAAGGTGCAGTGCACGGGTGATTTCCCTTACGCAACCTTACATTTCCACCCCCAGAACACAGGAGACAAAACATTGGTGGCAGGTGTGAAGAAGTTGTACGGGATACCTAACTAAGTTGTGAGACAGAGACGCCGTTCAGCCGCGTTAGAAAACATGTAACTATAGTCAATGCCACGAGTTCGACGATATGTTGCAAGAATGAACGTAAGTCTCTGAGATGTCCAAACTGCGCTAACATGCAGAATTTCTACCTGAAGCTTTCCACTAGCAGACGGTGTTCTGCCGTTTCTGGCCTTTCCACCCTCCTAATCTTCAGGTTCAAGGAACCCCTCGTCCAAAATTTTGTGTAATGGCGACGCATCTCGGCGCTGATTGCCCTCCCGGCACCCAACGCACGGACCTCTGCCGTCGTTGTCACTGTATCCTCCTTCAAACCTTTGTCACGTCCACACCGTCCCACATAACAAACCCTTCGTACCACCAGCGTCGCTCGAAACGCGCGACGTGGAAGAGGACCTCGATGACTCCAAGTTCTTTAATTGCCGTAACGCGACCGCCAAAGACCACCTACGCCGACCTTTTACACACACGGTCCGACTATTCCGAGATCATTGGGCCTTTGAGATGTTATTGGTTCTATCGCTCAAGGAGTTTGAAGTCTACCACCACATCGCAACGACGGCTGGTATCACCAGGTTGCAGGGGTAGGCCCTTTTGAAAGCACGAAACAAGTCGAAGTAGGCGATGGTGGGCAAACGAGCCACGTTGAACGCGTATGGACGGAGTCACACCGCGAGCAGGAGAAAGACCAGTACAGCGAGGGTGTGGATGACCAAGGTTCAGGACAAAACCGAGGAATCAAAGACTGCAGATACCCTGCGCTCGCTCTTGGTCATGCTTCGGTCTTGGTCAACGCTGCCCCTATCTTGGAGTACTTCCCACCGCCTGACAATCGCGAAGCCGTTCTCCGTTCACTGAAACTTGGCGTCTACGACGTGTTTGCTCCCGTACGCGGAGGCGGACGTCTGGGCAAAGTGGTGCACTCGCGCGCTGGCTTGGACATCCAGAGCGTGTGTTGCTAACTTGAGAAAAGGCACCTTGTCCACGCATAGCGCAGACACGACTGATGTTAGCCAACTTGATGAAGAGAGACCCCCGTATAGTCGAGCGAAAAAAAGACTGGGCTGACCAAGGTGGTACGGAAAGTGGTATGTTCCCGTTCACCTTGTTTCATTCTAGCGTGCCTTGCGGCGTCACCGACCGGGTCAAGTGTTTGACCCCTTGCATGCATTACTAGCTTTTGGGGCAATTTAGTTGACTCATCTCGTAGGGGTGTTACACGTGGGTGCGGGGAAGACTCAGCTTGGTGGCGGCGTTGGCATTGGCTGGCCAATGTATGATACATGGTACAACTTGAAGAGTCAAGACATCGAACTACATAACATAAGTACTACACGTGACGTTGAGAGTGCAATGCGTTAGGGCTATACTTGTGTGGGGACGAAAGCAAGGCGTTACAACCAACAGCCAAACCAGAAGATACACACGTGCACCAGCAGGTCGAGGACGAGGGAAATGGATACATATCAGCGACCGAAACACAGATCAGGTCAAAAATACAACAAAAAAACACGTCACCATAGTCTGTCTTCTTCGACACATGATCATGATCTCCGGTCTCCTCGCGTTCGTTCATCGTTCGACGTCTGGGAGATCGTCGGCGAACTCTGAGCGTGGGTCCGGGCCTTCTCTTGGGCTTGTACAAATACATCTTCCCACAGCTTTCTCGAAATCTCCGAATCCAAACGGTCCGCCATCGCAGAGGTGCTCCAATACCAAGAGGAAGAATCGACATGCTGCTGCATGATCCCCCCAAAGAAATCCGCTAGTGCGCCGACAGACTCGGGGTGAATAACCGAGTCAGCCACGTTCACGGACAAGGGCATCCGCGGGATGAATCCAACCATACGAGCCGACTCGAGAGCCGGGGAGACCTTCGTGTAATCCCATGTGTCGACAGCGAGACAAAAGTGATGCAGCGACTTGAGTATCTGAAGGAGCTGGAGCAGGCCATCTGGTGTGATACCCGCTATTGTTTTCCAACCCCACTCCTCGTTTATGAGGAGGTATTCCAAATGGGGGGATGCGGACGCCAACTCGAGGATATCTTTGTCCGTCAAGTTCACGGCGGACGCGATATTGATGTCCATACGACGGAGCTGGTCGAAGGCCATGCAAGGTCGGATGTCACCAATGGTAAGGTGGTACCGCTCCAAACCGTGGTTGGTGGAACTTGGGGACCGCGCTTGAAGTAGTTTCAGGCAGACAAGAGAGTGGCTGGAACAACTTTTCTGGACTGTGATTAAATATGCTCGCAGGACGTGCTTGGGGGGGCAACTGTCGATGTAAACAGTGAGAGACTCGACTGTTGACAGTCGGGTATGAGTGAGGAGCCTCGATATGGGTTCTAACGATTGCGAATATATTTCCAAATCGCGCAGTTTTGAGAAGAGTAGTATGGAGTCAGAAGAGATGATGTGGTCCGCTACTGCGGCGCTTAACGCGAACGACAGACTGCTCAGGAGAGGTGTGCGAGATAGATGTGAGAGGGAGTCGCTGCCCAAGCTGATATATGGACAATATACAACCTGTAAGTTCGTCCAGTGGCGTACCAAGCTGGAGATGGCTTCGTCGGAGCCGACCTGGGGACGACGCATACGTATCCGGAACCTCCTTATATTCGGGCACAGGTCACCGAGTGACTGGGGGAAGCTGTGAAATGGGGGAACATCTCCGAACACAAAATTGATCTCGAGGGAAGTCAACGATGGAACTGCGAGGTGGTGCATTAAAGGGAACGTTTCTCGTATGAACTCCCAGCGCAAGACGCGGAGGTTTGGGAACATTGGTTCAGGGGTAGGGGGGTTGAAGAGCGTTTTAACAGAGTCCCAATTGAGCCCTCTCGTAAAGTCCAGCACACATCGAACGCGGCGCGTGTAGTTTCGAAGAGTGGCCCACTCAGCTGGCTTTAGTGGCCTGCTGAACGAATACCACTTGATGTGACGTCAGTGCCGATGATGATACGATGACAACCAAAAACCATCCTACCGTGTATCCCGGGTATATTCGGTGTGAAGCTTCAGGAAGACATCGTGCGAGAGGAGACAGGTTGACCAACTCTGTCCAAAGCACGTCCAATGCTGGCTCTTTGAACGTGCGACATGTTCTGACCAGAGCAGCCAGATCAGCGGTAGCTCGCGGGGGACGCTGCCTGTTTATCGAGCTTGCGGAATAGCATTGGCCAAAGATATTGAGAAGAATCTCTTCTATATGCAGTGCGCGGTGCATGTGGTGGACTTGAGCTGAGCTTGACTCGAGCTTTGTAGCCAATTTCTCACATCCCCATCCACAACATGTCGGATGTTCGATCACTCCTCAAGGCAAAACGACAAGAAATACGGATCGACCATCCCTTGGCATCCTACACGTCTAGCGGTCAACTACGTTGCATCGTTTGCGAGACAAACATCAAACACCCGTCTGCATGGGACGGTCATCTAGGAAGCAAAGCGCACCGCACAAATGCAGTCCGTATCAGGGAAGAGGAGAGGAGGCGAAAAGAGCTGGAGCTGGAAGAGGAAGCCAACCGTCTCAAGCGAAAAGTGCTCGAGGACGATATGGACGAAGACATTGACACGACTACAAGTACCGCCAAAAAGTCGAGAATTACCCCTACACCCCAGCCATCGACGTCTGGCTTGCCTTTGGATTTCTTTTCTGACCCCTCACGAGCGCCACTTTCTTCGCTCAACGACTCGGACGACGAAGAGGAGACGGGTGCGACGGCGGTTACCACCAAACCGACGAGCGGAGGTGGCGATTCTGCACTTGACCAAGAGTGGATACAATTCCAACAATCCCTCATCAATTCTCCCGATGCAGCCGCTACCTACGACCGCGCTACGATTTTTGCAGAGCCTGAGCTCGTCTCAGACCCAACCGAGGGTTTCCCTGATGATACAGATGCCGTGCCCGTGGCCAGGGTAGATGAGGGCGGCGAGAGGCGGCGGAAAGATCAGGAGGAACGAGAGCTGATCATGGACCGGCTATTGGACGAGGAGCAGGCACAGGAGGAAGCAGATATGAAGGTTGCTATAATGAAAAACAGGCTAGCGGCTTTGCGTCAGAGACGAGAAGCATCTCGGTCTGCAAAGTCAAACGTTGGAGTGGCTTGAGAGGACTACTCAGCGTGGGCACCGGTACTCGTCTCGCACTTGGAAGAACCTCTACCTGGATATTCAGCTTGTGAGTATTTTCCCTAATGATCGTCTACGATTCAGTGACCTCATTTCCTAGCGCTATAGGAAGTAGTCGGTGCTGTCATATTTGTATCTTATTCAGCGACGCATACGCTTTCCGAAATTTATACTTGACAACTTATCGAGTATATACCAAGTGGGTTTCCTTCAAGGCTTGCATTGGCAGCAGGATTGATGGCCCAAGTCTTGCATTGAGTGGAGACAGAACATCATCAGTACTTTGACCCTCATAAAATTTTGAACGGTAGACACAGGTTCTGGGCCGGTAGAGGGTAATCTATGTACGGTTTATTATGCAGGCTTATTGTTGGCTGCCTTCACCTCTATCCTCCGAGATGTCACCACCCCCCTTACCTATTCCCCAGTCGGTCCAATCCACCCCCTGCTTGTGCACCATCATCAACGCAAGCATGAGTGGCAGGTACCACAAGCTGGTGTGAAACAGCGATCGCGCTTGTTTCTCCCCACACGAGCGCCAAAAGGCCACAGCAGACCTAACCCAGAAGCAATGAGGTATAAGCGAGGTCAGAGCAAACGTCCATGTTGTGAGGCCTGAGAGGGGGACAAGTATCGAACATATCGGTACCAAAAGTAACGTGTGGCGCAAGCCGACCAGGGCGTTTTTTTGAGGAGAGAGGACGGACAGCATTTTATATCCTGCTTGGGCGTAAGATGCTCGTAAGAGATACGACAAGGAGTTGAAATGAGGAAATTGCCAGCTGTAGAGCAGCATGAACAGCGCAAAAGCGCCGAGGGGGTTGTCAATCATGGACACGTCGGGTGGAGCATCTGCGAGGAACGGTGGAAGGAAGAATTTGACAGGGTAGTCTAGCGTCGGAAGCAGTTTTCCACCACCCGCTGTCCAACCCATCAAAGGAGGTAGGCCACCGACTACCGCACCAACCCACGTGTTCAAGATGCTCTTGCGCTTCAAATAAGTGTATAGACCCGCATACAGACATATGTTTGCCGCGCCAATAGCGGCCGTCAAGGGGGTCGTCATGGTCCACAAGAGTACAGGGCCAGCAATGCCAGTCGCAATAGCGAAACAGGTTGCATGTAGGGGGCTGATTGCGCGCCGCACTAGTGGACGCTGGCGAGTACGAGCCATTTGCGCATCGTAGGGTACTTCTTGCAGTTGATTCAGCGTATTGGCTGACGCTGAACACAACGCCGTACCAAGAGCGGTGGACAATAATATTGGCAGAGTTGTTGGCATCGGAGAAAGCGCGACTCCTGACGTGGCCGTCAGTACGACCAGTACGGTAAGTCGCGCCTTGGCGAGCTGGGTGTAGGTGCTCAGGAGGCGTTTGGGTGTAAGGACGGCAGTCTCTCGGAAAGTAGGCAGAGGCTCTATCGGTCTGCTCTCCAAGCGGGTAACATGTCGAGCACCCCAATTATCGTTGTGAAAGAAATAAGAGGCAAAATCCTTTCGAACGGGTGGGGTCGGACATGTTTGCTGGCAGACGCTGTGGTGAAACGATCGGGTGGGGACGAGACGACGAAAAAGTGATGAGCGACTACATGGCTGGAGGGCCAGCAAAGTCCTCATTTCAGCCTACAAACAGTCAGTAATTGACAGATGCGAGGAATCATTGTGCCGGACGTACGGTACTCGACGACGGCAGTGTATGAGAGTCGGAGTTTGAACAATTCACCTGAGACCCTCCCGACCAAATCACTTCTTCTATTTCTGCCAACCAACAGCCTGAGCTGGCACTATGCCCGGTACCCATTTGTTACCTCCAAACCTTCTCAAACTTTTCGCGCCTCGTCCACTACTCCCATATAAGCGTCCAGTAGGAAGAGACAGTGACCGCGTGCACCGCAAAGATGTCTCTGGAGTAGCAGAAATGCTTGTGCAACTCAAGGAACAGTCAACCGCAACAATGTTGAGCGGTGAAGCCGATACGATGGAAGAAGGCGAAGAACCTACTTTTACTCTTGCAGAAGAGACCAAACGTCAAATCAGACGGGAGGAACGCAAGAAGAAAAAAACCGAAGAGTTTAAAATTGCAAAAGAAACATGTTTGTGCTCTTTTTGGTGACAGTTTGTTTTCTCACTCGTCCGTTGCTCTAGTCAAGCCGGCAGACGATCCAGAAGCTGTTGGAGATCCATACAAGACACTTTTCATCTCCCGCCTAGTAAGTGTATCCCAATTCAATGTCATTCTCTTCTAATCTCTTTAACGCAGCACAAAAGTGCGACCGAGAACGATTTACGACGCGAGTTTGAGAGCTTTGGCACTATTGAACGGGTAAGGATTGTACGAGACAAGAAAAACCGCGGTAGGGGCTATGCGTTTATCGTGTATGAGCGTGAGAGGGATATGAAGGGTACGCTCTTGCACATTGTGGTTCGGAATATCTATGCTCACGCCCCTTTAGCCGCTTACAAAGAGTCTGATGGACTCCATATAATGGGCAAGCGTATCCTGGTCGATGTCGAACGTGGACGAACGGTGCGAGGGTGGAAGCCGCGACGACTAGGTGGTGGTCTAGGCGGGAGACCCAAACCCGTCGTCGAGGCTGCACCCGTTGTCGCCGCCGCCGCCACCCCCACCCCCAGCAGCAGCAGAGGTGGCAGGGGCGGATTTGGAGGACGCGGGTTTGGAGATCGCGGCGGTTTTCGTGGCGGCAGAGGTGGTGGTTTCAGGGGAGGTGGTTTCGGCGATCGTGGAGGGTTTCGAGGTGGTGGCGGCGGATTCCGCGGTGGTCGCGATGATGGATACAGGTAATGGACGTTTATGTTGTTCTTTGGACATCAACTGACCTTAGTTAGGGGTGGACGTGGCGGAGGCATTGGCTATCAGGGAGGTGGATTTGGTGATGGTCATGCTAATGGATATGGTCCTACAGGTGGGGGGTCTAGTGGACCGGGCGGCTATGGTCCTCCGAGCCAAGGTTATGGACCGCCTGGTGGTGGTTATGGTGGAGGAGGAGGTTACAGGGGCGATCTCAAACGAGAAGGACCTGGTGGGTATGACGACAGGGATGCCAAACGACCGCGGTACTAGATGCGGTTGGGTGAGATATATTTCTTTCGTCTTGTTTTCATCGTATTCCTCGGTTCGGATCCGCAGCCTCAAGTTCGAACCCTGCGCTAGGCGGGGTGTGTAAGTACCAGTTACCCTCTTGTTGACCCGCTGCCACCAGCGTAAGTATACAGTATTTTATTGGACTATTGGTACTGGATCCGGGTACGATGCCACCGGTCTTCAATGTTTTATTTTCGTGTCAGGTGCGCTTGTACTCGCATCGGACGCTTTCTGAACACCACACACCATCGATGGGATCTCGCATCATGTTCGGCAGCACGTCAAAAAAAAAAAAAAAAACAGTGCCACGTCAGGAACGACATTCGCGAGTTGTCAACAATCCTGTACTGGTCTACGTATCCAATACTGTGATATTCTCTGCGTGTCCTCGACTCGGCTGGTTGAAATGGAACCTTTTTTTTTCGGTCAGGATTGAGTCCAGAGTTGCTCCCGAGGTATCCGGACTGAGTGTACACACAGCGGTCACATTACGTTCCTACCTCATGACATTTATGTACTCCGCCAGGTCCTCTTCCGGGAGTTGCTATGCGGTCTCGGAAACTCACCACGTTAACCCTTTTCGTTCCATGTCAGCGGCAGGCCACATATGTCTGTGCGCTGTAACGCGGCATCCTCGAGCGGTAGGTACCGCCGTCTTGCTTGCACCAACTCCATCGACTCATGGAAGAACCCGCGTCCGGTCCCCAACGCCCGCGGGCAGCCAACGGCAAGGCCGAAAAAGAAAAGCGGAAACGTTCGCGCGTCACACCAGAACAGCTCGTCCATCTAGAACGCTTTTTTTCCATGGACCGAAGCCCAACTGCTGCTCGCAGAAAGGAGATTAGTGACATGCTTGGAATGCAGGAACGCCAGACACAAATTTGGTTCCAGAATCGGTCGGTCCCCATTTTTCTCTCTGGTTCTCAACTTAGTCTGTCGCAGGCGGGCCAAAGCTAAACTGCAAGATGGTAAAAAGGGTCGAAGTAGCATTGCAGAAACGCCGCCGGATACGCCTCCTCAGTTAGTCACTGGGTATGAAGCAGAGTTACACAACCTTTTGCATGAAGACGAGCGTGAGTGATGAATATCCATCTTAAAACATTTGATGACGATTCGAGTTGGTTGTCAGCCGTCACCATCATCCCTTGTACTGACCTTTCCATTGGCGCTTGGCGCCGAATCGCAAGCATCCCTGGCGAGCATGACCTTGTCGCGTATCTATCTGACACCAAACGTTGCCTCACTTGGTTCATCCAATCCTCGGGACATGGCTTTAAAATGGAGATCCCTTTCGATATCATCGTCAATACCGAATTCACAAATGCCGCCCCAGGATCTGGTCTCGCCTCATTTTATCTCTCTCAACCACCAACGTTTTACCTGGAATCACCGCCGTCCAATCCTAGCCCAGGCACCGGACAATCCCCCCATTGGAGGAATTGTGCAGATTGGACCGAAGACCAGCAAGCTACCAAGGTCTTGAGACACAATCTCGTAGGATCTGCTGTTCAACTCGCTCATGTACTCCGTCACCTAAGTGTACATATGTCTGGATCAGACATTCGGCTTCATTCGCTAGGCTACCACTCCCAAGAACCGTCTCCACCTGCCTTAGAGATCCAACCCCCCCCTCTGGCGTCCTTTGCTGATACTGGGCATCACTATCATCATCCACAGGATAATGTGGATCTTCACCAACCGGACCACCTGAATCTCACTCATAAACGATCTTTTTCCTCCCCTGCCCCTAGTCAACAGCTCTCTCCACACGACAAGTCTCTGCATCATTCTGTTGAACGATCCCCCTCGGGCGTGATTCCCGATCCTGATCCTCCCATGTACTCCCAATACCCTCAGCATCCCACCATTGAAGTTAATCCACTGATTTCATATTCGAACCATTCAGAACCCGCTCTGCAACACCATATCTCTCATTCTTTACATTCTGCCGGTCGCGGAAATTCTCGATCTTTTTCTCCCCACGGTTCACATCAGCGACCGTATTCTGCTGGTTCAGTTCACTCAGTTCCCTACGAGAACGGTAGTAGGGTACTCTCCTTTCATGACAATCTTCAGCCACTCGGGAGTGATGTGCCCACGTCATTTGGAACGCCATCCCCACCACTATTGACCACCCCGTTCTATCCAGCTCGATCAGCCCCCAGCACTCGCACAGTTAGCCCTTACGACCCAGCAATACCTTTCGTTTCGGGTATGCCTGGCATGTCCATGTCGCATACTAACTCTCCCAAGACCCTATTACAACAATAATCTCTACTATCCAGCCGGAGTATGGACATCCGAACACTAAACGTTGAAGTTCCACAGTACATATTCGCACTTCCCCATTCTCTACACACTATTCATTGCATCTCAGTTCGTTGTAACCGGGCATATCAACTCGCATCGCCAGCTAGCATACACACGTTTAACAACTCTCTATTAATTATCCACCGCAGCATACTTACCCATATGTTGTTCAACCTTTTAGTTCAACAATAAATATCGGATTAGTGCGGCTACAAGGATGTCCGACAAATGATGGTGCCATCTATTGGAGTGTGAAGCGTCGAAGGAAGTCGACAACATGAACACCAGAGTATAATTTATGACTATAATGAACTTTCCCTGCCATGTTGGTTGGCTCTGCTTGTAAGTGTCCGACTCACGATGTTGACTACAAGTTAATGGGACATGAGTCACCGGGGGGGAACCTCAAATAGATGATACTCACATGCCTCCAAGTAGCGATCCATGCATCGCGACAAGCACGTCTGCAATTCAGTGAGACATGACCCCAAGTGCTTGAAAGACACGCCCGAAA
This sequence comes from Boletus reticuloceps, assembly GCA_018397855.1. Lineage (NCBI taxonomy): Eukaryota > Fungi > Basidiomycota > Agaricomycetes > Boletales > Boletaceae > Boletus > Boletus reticuloceps. The sequence continues at coordinate 268,592 of JAGFBS010000051.1, forward strand.
TTACCTCTTCCGAACTCGATAATGACGTTCCCGGCTTCGTAACACATTTTGCAAAGCACTTCTCGGACGTTTTCTGAGCAACATGGCCGTGAGATGAGTACGTACGGCTCGATGCATCACGGGCATGCGTACCGAGATGAGTTCTTGCGCCGTGGCAAGGTTTATTTCAGCACGAATAGCGTTTAAGACGGTGTCCCTTTGAGCGGCCTGGTCTGAGGACCCATTAGCATATCCGCAGTTCGGAAGGAGATCAAGGACATGCCTGGCTTGGTATTACTGGGAGATGATCTGAAAAAGTCGGACATGATTTGGATATTCAAAGTACCGAAGTCAAGTGGGAAGGAGTGAGCAAAGTCCTACACTTTTGAAAATGTTGGTGTCACTTACCTGAACTTACTTCCGTTTTTGGAACCAATACTCTCAGTGCAGTGGAGGCTTGCTGGAACTAGGGACATTCGTTCGTTCAACTATTCCTAGAGCCCATCGAGTCACTTTGCGTTATGGGCGCTCGTGAGTCCACCGCGAGGAACAGCGAGGCCCAGGACGCCTCTATACCCGATTACTATGAACTCCTTGAGGTCGAAGAGTCTGCGACGGCCGACGAGATCAAGGCACGTCTCCGTCACGTCAAATCTCTTTACACTCTTCTCAGCGTCGTTCGTTGCAGAAAGCATTCAGGAAACTCGCTCTCATCCATCACCCCGATAAAAACAAGGATGACATCGAAGGTGCTACGCAACGCTTCGCGCAGATTCAGCAAGCATACGAGGTGGGTTTATGACGTTAGCGAAATCGAATCGTGCGCTCACGGATCGCTGATGATCAGATTCTGAGTGACGAACAGGTATGTCCAATGTACCCCCATGTAGTCGTTCGCGGGCAAAAGTCTGATGCCATGGGGTGCAAGTAGGAACGGGCTTGGTATGACTCACACAAAGCATCGCTAGCACCAGCGCCAGATGCGGAAGCTGTATTCGAGGACGTCCGAAGGGGCGCTCCACCTCCGCGTGCTCGCGATCGCGGATTGACAGTCGGCCACCTGTCTCGGTTCTTCGATGCCACTATATGGTCTGGATTCGACGACAGCCCAGACGTATGTACTGCTTTTGCCTTGATTTTGTTCATAAACATCCTTTTGTCTTTTCTCTCAGGGATTTTTCACCCTTTATCGCAATCTGTTCACCAGGCTTGCACAAGAGGAGAATATGGTAGCCGATATCGAATACCCGCAATTCGGGCACTCGACGTGGACTTGGACGTCTCCAATGACACCGTCCGAGGCTGTCAAGAATTTCTACAACGCGTGGTTAAACTTTTCTACATTGAAAGAATTCACGTGGATGGATCACTACAATACACTAGACGCGCCTGATCGTAGAATACGAAGGTCTGTCTTTCCGGTCATGTGATGATTCGGGGGCTACAACTGATTCGTTTGAAGGCTCATGGAGAAAGAAAATAAGAAAGCGCGGGATGATGCACAAAAGGAATATAACGAAACCGTAAGGGTGTGTATTCGTCCCAGCCACTTCCGTATGTGTGGATCGGCCCTAACCTTGGATGTGCCAGTCCCTAGCGATGTTCGTCCGAAAACGTGACCCTCGTTACAAGAGCCACCTTGCTCACCAATCACGACTCAATCAGACGAAGGCCAATGGTTCCTTGGCATCATCGGGTCCCAAGTCCACGTCCCAGAGAGCACAAACTAATAATTCTTCCTATGCAGAGCAAGAATGGCAAAAAGCTACCAACGATCACCAGCACGACGACCTCGAATGGGCAGCTGCAGAAGGAGAGGACCCAGAAATGTGGGTGTGTGTAGCGTGCGGAAAGTCATTCAAGAGCGAAGCTGCCTGGGACAGTCACGAGCGGAGCAAGAAGCACATGAAAGAGTTAGAGAGGCTGAAGAGACAGATGATGAGGGAAAATGAGGAATTTGGTCTATCTCGCGAAGGTCGGGACAATGATGTCGACGGAGACACGGCTTCTCCTCCCCCGCCAACACCACCTGGACAGGCCCAAGGCGACGATTCGGACACCGCTTCCGTGCGCCAATCTGAGACTACCAACGTCCTGGAGGACAAGTTTAATTCGAAAGAATCGCCAAAAAATAGAGGACAACTTCAAGTTGGCCAAGAGGAAGAATTGGATATGCAGCCTCCGGAGGGCGCATCAGCTCCGCGAGAATTGTCGAAGAGAGAAAAGCGCAAGTTACGAGAGGCACGAAAGGCACAGGCAGCAAAAGCTGAGGGGAATACAACACAGCAGGTCAGTTACTTTGTTTGTTATAGGCAATGTCCTCATCGCTGGTTAGGTTTGCAATGTCTGCAAAGAACCTTTCGACAGTCGAACCAAACTGTTTAGTCATATCCGGGAAACAGGACATGCAATTGCTGATCCAGATGATAAAACGTCGCATATTAGAAAGAGTAAGAAAGGCAAGACGTGACACACTGGACTTAGTACTAGAAAAGACATACCACGATCAGGAAGTGGTCAATATTCACTGCTATTCGGTGATTCCTAATCTATCCCATCAACTGTGAGACGTCTTCGGGTGGGTACTTTGTTTGCGAAAACGTCAAAAGCCTGCAGGACCATCAATCACTGCTTAGAAGTATGTAGGGACTAGGTACCGTTTCAGGCTCTGAATGTACTTCCGGCTCACTTCGTCATTCAGTACATGCGCCACTTGATCGGTAGAGATTTTCTCTCGCGCTGAACGTTCGTGAATGCTGGGAGAGGGATGTGGCAGTACTCGCGGTGAGTTGAGAGGGAAACATACCCAACCATAGTCACACCTATTGGCCACGGCGCATTGCCTATGGACAATCTGAGATATCCATCATTGGCCTTCTGGTATTGGCGTTTCTGCATGTAATGGACAATCTCCGCTATGCGAACCAGCATGTCTGAAGGTAATGACTATTATCCGTTGAGTATCGAAGCGAAACTCGTTCGCAGGCATCTGACGCACTCTTGAACGTAGAGTCTTGAAGAGTGGTTTGAGGTATTGAGCAGACTGAACTTGAGTTGCGGCTGCTAGCTTTCCTTGCGTAGTCCGTTTGACATGTTCTGTGAGAGGGGGTGAGTTTGATGAATCAAAGAAATCTTTTTAGTCCGACCTGGTCTTTCGTCCATGGCTTCGCCCCATTCTTTGAGAGTGCGCTTCAACGCATAGTAGATAAGCGGATATAGCCTGTCTGGGTCGGTTTTGATCAGGCCCAGGTCTAGAACGCCTGTGCTCGGCTCTTCAGAGTCACCCTTCTTCTTCCCTTTGCTCTTATTCCTGAGTTCTCGCTCCACATTCTCAACGTCTTCCAACGCCTTTTTGAAGTCGTTCTGGCCACTTTGACGGTCGTCCCCTTTTTCCTCGATCAGCTCTAGCGCGCGTAGGCGCAACCTCCGGTCTCTGTCGGACTCGGCAAAGAGCCGTATAGGTTGTCCTTTGGCACGAAGTCTGCGTATAGTCTCCTCATTCGAGATATTGAAGGATGATTCGGGGATGGGTGAGCTTGAACCTCGGGATTCAACAGCAGGTATGGGCGAGGCCGACCGAGATGGCCTCTGCTTTCCGTTCGCGTGTAAATAATGCTACGATGCAAGGGAGTATACTCACATTTGCATCTGGCTGTCCCTGCTCGGGAATAGTGGCTTCAGTCTTGTTTTGCACGTCCTGTACGACGCCTGCTCGCTCTTGCTGCTCCTTCTGCTCCATCTTCTCGATGTCTCCTCGTCGCATATACTTCGTTGGCCGGGAGCCGAGGCTGGTCTCCACGGATTTGCGTTTGAGCGCGATTTCAGCCTTGAGAGCGTCCATAAGAATGCAGGAAATCGGTATTTGTGAGTTCTGGGGGTAAACTTCAACGACGATACCCAATTGGCGGGTCAAATTCAAAGCCGGGCTTATATAATCCGACAAGGAATCCGTCATAATCCGACACTTGAAATCACACAGCGTCCACAAGCAACCAAAATGTCTGAGAGCACCGACCTGTCCAGGTGACTGGTTCGCCTTCCATACAACTGACTGGAGGCTTATTTTTTTCAGCAAATACGTCCTCCAGACTGCGGGCTTTGACGGTGGGTAGAACTCCCAGTTGAAACCACTCTGCCTAATAACGTTCATGGCAGCTCGTTTCCCCAACACCAACCAGACGAAGCACTGGTACGATTATGTCTTGCGGTACACGCGGGTCCGTGTGCTCATGAGCTGCCACAGCTTCCAAAACTACACAGATTATTTCAAGTGCGTCGCTGCCAAGGGAGAAGATTATGCACCGTGCAAGCAGTTCAAGAGGGCGTATAACTCTCTTTGTCCAAGTGAGTGCTATGGTTCTTGTGTGATGTTAAGTTGTCTGATTTCTTTTGTAGACGAATGGGTATGGTGCAAGCGTTTGTGTTAACATTCCACCGCTGAGTGTTCCGCAGATAGCCAGATTCGATGACCAAAGAGAGAACGGGACATTCCCTGCTTCCTTGGAGCCTTGATAGATACATTACTTTTGTTGTCGAAAATGTTGTTACCAACAAAGTAGAGAGTTGACTCCGTCTCTTCGGATGCATATGGTAACTCAACTTGGCTGGGGTCCATGCACATGAATACAACTTCACCACGAACTCGTAGCTCGACCACTTTGCGCGTATCTCGGCTTATCCTGTCCTAGGCTCGACCCACGATGGACAACGTCAACCTCAATGCTTTCACTGAAAATGCAGCGAGACTTGGTATGCGCATCCAAGAAACCTTCAGCGAACACACCCGTGATCTCTCCATAACACGCGGTGGAGCATCCATCTTTGATATGCCAGATGACAAGGTGAAGAACATTGGGAAACAGCTCGACTCTAACAGCGACAGGGAGAAGCTCGACGCCATGAAGCGTCTCATAGCCGTGAGTTCACTCCCAGAAGAACCCCTTCCAGACCAACAGCGGACCGTGCAATAGCTCATTTCCAAAGGCCGTAATGTTTCGAACTACTTCCCCCAAGTCGTCAAGAACGTTGCCTCGCAGAACCTCGAGATCAGGAAGCTTGTTTATATCTACCTGTTGCGCTATGCGGAGCACGAGCCCGACCTCGCCCTGCTCTCAATCAACACTTTCCAAAAGGACCTTGCCGACTCTAGTCCACTCATCCGCGCCATGGCGCTACGTGTCCTGAGTGGTATCAAGGTTCCAATGATATGCGGTCTGGTAGTTCTTGCGATCAAGAAATGTGCAGCAGATCTCAGTCCATATGTCCGTAAGGCGGCCGCTCTTGCAATACCAAAGGCCTTCCAGTATGCATTGTGTCCCTATGTTTACCCTGAATCATCAGTGAACATGTTTCAGATTAGATGCTGGACAACAACCTGCTCTGATATCCGTCATAACCACGCTTCTCCGCGACCGATCCCCCCTCTCAATAGGCAGCGCAGTCGTTGCTTTCGAGTCCGTCTGCCCCACCCGACTAGATCTCTTGCACCTGCAATATAGACGTCTTTGTAAAATTCTCATAGATGTGGATGAATGGGGACAAGTCTATCTCCTCAACCTTCTACTCAGATATGCGCGCACGATGCTGCCTAAACCAACCGTCTCGCAACAGGGCGAATCCACGGAGGAAGAAGTTGATGCTGACCTCCATCTCCTCCTTGTGTCGTCGGAGCCTCTTGTCCAGTCCAAGAACCCGGCGGTACGCACCCCATTTATCCCCATTGCCACACACCGGGTTGACTTGACCTTAAGGTAGTGCTTGCTGTTGTGCGCGTCTTCTACTATGCAGGTCCCCCATCATCTACCAGCAAAGTCGTGAACCCCTTGCTTCGCATTATGCACGTATCGCGAGAAGTTGAACGCGTAGTGCTTGCGTATTTATTGATTATCACGCGTGCACAACCAGTGAGCATTCATATTTGATGTCGAGACAGAACTCATCATCGCTCGTCAGCAACTTTTCTCAATGCAATACCAACGATTTTTAGTGCGCACAGATGATCCTTCACAGGCGAAAAGAGACAAGATCAAAGTAATGCTAAACCTCTGCGACGTGGATAACCACCAAGCGCTCCTTCGCGAGTTTATCGTGTGTTCCGAATCCAAAACACTACCACAATTACCATCTAATTCAGTTTCCCCATATGTTTTCTAGGATTGCGCTGACGATGTGGATGATACTGTTGTGGGAGATGCGGTTCACGCCGTTGGTCGATGCGCGCGAGTCATTCCGTCATGTACGCCACAGTGTCTCTCAGCCCTTATGACTATGATCAAGAGCAGACATGGTATGTCCCTGATACGTCGCATCCCACCCTCTACCAAACAGATGTCAGATATTGTTGTCAGCAACGCCGTCCTAGTCTTGAAGGCACTCATCCAGAATCAGCTTCTTGTGGACTCTTCTGCGCCTGTGTCGTCGCAATCACCACTTTTGATAATCTTTCATCTTGCCCGACGAGTAGACGACATCAAACACCCCCAAGCACGTGCCTGTGTTCTCTGGCTGGTGGGCCAATACAGCGCAGCGCCAGGCGCAAGCACCGTCATAGAAGGTGTCGCCGATTGGGCGCCGGACGTCTTGCGAAAGATTTCCAAGTCGTTCAACACAGAGGTATGGACAACTGTTCCCCGTCACCTGTCAGTACGTCACACATTCTACCAGGAATCTCTCGTCAAGCTTCAAGCGCTGACCCTCGCTGCCAAACTCTTTCTGTTGTGCCCTACGGACCAGAGACTGGGTCTACTGTGTGGCTACGTGTTGTCTCTTGGTAGATATGACCTCAACTACGATGTCCGAGACCGAACGCGTATGCTCAATTCGCTTCTCGCTGGCATATCGCCGACGATGAACGGGAGAGAGATGGAAGAACAAAGTAGCGTCATACTTCGGCGAGAACAAGTCATCAAGGTGTTGTTCGACGGCAAGGCTGGCATCATCGAAGAGAGCGAGGAGACGTTTGGTACGTGTCGCTCTTGGGGTGGTTCTTGAACAGGGACACGATGCCAATGTTTTTTTTTTTTGTTGTTGGCCAGGTCTCCACCATATACCGATCGGCTCCCTTTCTATCGTCACAGGCAAGGCTACACTTGGCGATAGCATCCTTCCAGAATGGCTGGAAGGAGGAATTGATCCTTTGCTCCGACAGAGCGAAGAGGACGTCCATCCTGTAGCGCTACCCCCTCAAGCGATCAGCTCAGCAAGTTCAACAGCAGCAAAGACGTTGGGATCAGCGGGTGTCACGCCTATCGTACTCACGCCTACAGGCAGTTCCACGCCAGTACGCGAAGCCAAGGAAAGCCACAGGGATTTGGAAAAATTTTATGCAAGTGGTAGTGATAAGAAAAGTTCTGATTCTGAGAGCAGTTCCGAAGAAGTGAGCGAGGATAATTTGGAGGAAGAAGATAATGCACACGATAGCGAGGAGAGTCAGGATGATACTGCGGACGACGAAAGTAGCGAAGAGCAAGAGCAAGAGGTAACCGATGGAAGCAGCACAAAAGTACAACAATGACACCGATTGTCGTATGACAAGACGATTCTATAGCACAGCGTCTTCCGGAAGTCGGTAATATAATGGCTAGAGAGGTGTTCAATCCGTGTTGAGCAGGGTAGATGGTATGAGTACGCACGGTGTTAAATACGTGGTAATAGTGCCCATTTACGCCCCCTTGGTGCTCATTGCCATAGTATTCCATTGGGAACCACTATCGAGCGGTAAATGTCAATGGGGTATAGATACGAAGCAAAGAAGACATACATGATGTTCTGGAAGATCCTCCTTGTGTGAACGAAGGAGACGCGAGCCCTCTGTTTGATTAGCAAGGACATAGCCGTGCCTGGGGAGGACAAATTGTCCGATCTGAAGCTCCGTGTCGGTGACGATGCCACGGGATACCCTCGCATAGGCAGTGCGATACACTCCCCGGTATAGGATATACTCGCACCTATGATAGACACATTTCCACGCAATCCTCCATGAGCAAGGAATCTGACGTACCACCTGTCCCAATCATTTGGATCAATATCATATACAAGCCCATCATTCACGAGGATGTCGTATGGAGCAGCTTCGTCACGTCTCAGCCTCCAGTCGAAGACGAGTAAGAAGAAAAATACATACGTCTGGACGCCAGAGGCTTGGTGACAACGTATCCCAAGAACACCACCGGTCGAGGGTATGATGCGGCCATGATACGTGCCAACGCTTTGCTTTGTAACTCTCGATCCAAGGGATCTTCCTCTGGAGACACACAAGGGGTGAGGCCATCGACCAAACGTGGATTTTACGTGACATAGATATACCTTGACCATTGTGCGAGACAACGACCGTGATCTCGGTCCCGTATACATCTAGAACAGCTTCGATGGCAGGAGCAAGCTCACCATGAGGTGACGGAAGCAGATGGTGACGAGAATGGATGATCGGGAACTGAGAACACCTCGGTCAGACTTGCTGTCATTTTGTCCAGTACGATACCTGCCTTGGACAATAAGGCTGCTCCCCATGTGTGCAAGTTGGGACCTGGACCTAGATCAACATACTAAACAAGGTATTAGATACTGATTGCCGAAGAAAGCGTCGAACTCACATAACCCAACTCTTCGGCAGCGACCCGAGTCCTTGTCGGTGTGTCACCTTCGCGATCCGTTCAGCTGATGAACTTGGCAACTCACAGGTCGCGATTCCCATATACAGTCCGCTAAATCCGCAGCTATTTCAGTATCACTTGTAGAACAACAACATCAGCACTCACTTGGAGATCGGTCTCCAACAAGCCAACGACATCGAGTTTCATATCCCTGTCAACATCCAAATCACAGTCGTGACATATTGACGGATTCTGAAGAAACAAGACTAGGAACACACCTGATCACATCTCGTATGCGACGCTGACTGTCATGTCCTACGTTGTCAATCCCGAAATGAATGGTCCAAATGCCAGCATTAAATGTTCTTGTCCCTGGCTTGTAAGGTGTTGGACCCACGGCCGGCCAATGAAGCAGTGTGACTAGAACAGAAGAAAGGGATAAAAGACATAGGATCACAGGAATCCGAGTACGCGTTGAAGACGGGATGCGGAGCATAGAGTTGGGCCTGGTAGATGCTCCAAATGGCCAGGATGTAAGAGAGATGGCAGCCAATTGCGCGGCGAGGACTCTAGAGAACAGTGCTGAGCACGGGACGAAACAACGCAATGAGTACGTACAAGTCAGTCCTCTCCCGTAGGTAGGAGCCCCCAGGAACAAAGGCATATGCAACAGTCCACACATTTGCGAGATAGAGCAAAATGGCGACCAAAAATGTCACAAAGTACCTCCTGCCCACTTTGTCACCTTGCCACGCGGAAGACTGCGACAAAACCGAAGGAAGGATTGACATGCAAAAGATTGCAAAGTTCAATCCACCAAGAAAACCCGTCCAATCCCGGAAACGGTACATCACAAATGCACTGGCACAACCGTAAGCAGACCATAAAGGATGGCCGAGTAATGCCGTAGATGCTGAAGTTGGGAGGACGGCAGGGATGATTAGACCAAGCGATTGCGCGAGCAAACCGATGGACCCATGTAAATGTGGCAGTGGCCCTCTGGGCTGTCCGTCCTGGTATCCGGTCCACGACCAAGCGATGATAGTGCTAGAGTCGGTGAACATGCAATGCAACGTGAAGAACAGCGACCCAAGTGCAATGGACGAAGCTATCCAGTTTCGTGGAATGTCCTTTGCATTGTTCGGCGGATGCTTCTGTTTACCCGACTTTTCCTCCTTGATAGGAGGGCTAGATGGACGCGTGGCTAGTTCGAGAATAGCACAGACAGCAATCACCATTCCGGTCTTGTTGTAACCACCAGTCTCTTCGTTCAACATTGGCCAGACTGCGACCAAAGATTAACGCACTTGACTTGAGAAGCCCGTTAGTCTTCATACCTGGGTTGTTCGAGTAATTGGCATGCTTGGAAAGAGACGACAATACCAATCCTACACCCAAAACTAGACATCAATTTGAACATGGTATGTCCTTCTTGCCATGGCAGCAAGAAAAACGTACGGAATCCCTGGTATGCACCATCTCCTGTGGTCCAATCCGCCATCTGGCTCAGAAGAACGGCTATGTTGGCTCCAATGACCGCCCAAGCCGCTCCAAGGGGTCATCGATCCTGTACGCCGCCAGTCCGATCAGGGAAAGTACTCTAAGTGTCACTCTACCCCATTTCGTCAATGCCCAGTTGCGAAGAGGTGATATGCCAAGCAAAGCTGGGGTGAAATAGGTGAACAACGCTGCCTCTGCGCCAGACAGACCGAGTTCCCAGACAGAGAAGTAAAACAAGGTCGTAAGCAGGGAGGTTGTGATGGACCAAAACAGGTATGCTAATTGGGTTCAGAAATTGACAGCGTGGAGTCTGAATTCAGATTCTTATCGCGATCAGAGATTATTTGCCGCTACTCACATAAGTAAACGTCAGCCGCAAAGCCCAGCCAAGATCTCAACGCGGGATTCTTCAGGGTGGTCAACAGTCTCCGCCTCTGAATCCTTCTCGGGTGCCAGACTTGTGTTCATTCGATGCAAGTGCTGGTTGAGTTTTGACATTGGAGGCAGTTGACGAAATTTTGTCATTCGGCTCGGGCGCGTTGTCGTCAACAGACTTCAATTTATTGTCATGGGCTGGAGGCAAGGGACTATTCATACAGAAATGTTAGATTGTGACTAGGCAAGGTGGTGCAGTTGATTATACATGTTTTTGTGCTCGATACCGGAATCCAGTGACACTCCAATAGCAATCTACGAGAACAAAGTAAGCAGACAGAAAAGGTACGATTGAATATCCTACCTGCAAGTTACAAAGCTTGAAATCAGCGCCAGAGATTGAGTCGTAGAGCACGTCCAAGAAAATGAGTCCCCATTCGAAAAAAGCATATCGTGTGTATGCTAAGAGAGAATAAGTTTAGGCTAGTGACAGAAATACGGGCCCTACCTCCAGGTATTCTGTGTACCTTGTGTTGGATGAAAAAGTACACCAGAGGGATTATTAATGCAAAGAAACTAGATTGAATATGAGCGACACTCGAGAGTGATTTGCGAGAGTACCTACGTTCCAGCGACGAGTTGCCTGTGGATGTAGGATTGGAATGTGCTAACAGGAGAAGAATAGCAACACGAACCGTCTCTTCCTTACTTGTACGTGGTTGGGAGGGGTATTCATGATGCCACCCAGCATCCACGGCGCATTGCATACAATATACAATATCATGAGCACATCATGAGCATCGTGGTCATCATTTGATGTGATATACACCCAGCCTCCACACGCGAGTGTGCGTACAATACCAACAAAGAAGATCCAGAGCGGCAAGGGGGAACGAGACGTGCGAGTAATGAAGTATTGCAGAAATACGAGAGCAAAGCGGGGACCGCTCGTTATTGCAATGAGGATCTGGAAGACATTGCGCTCTGGATACAGTCTCCAATGCTGGAGAGTGACATGAGGGAAAGTAAGCGTGTCGAGAGCTAAAAATCCACTTACGTCGCAGAAACGGAAGGGAACCACTCCTCTGGATATCCTGCAATGCCATTTTTGACGATTTTTCTGTAGTGGAGCGCACAGCCAAGAAGGAGGCGGAAGTAAATGCGAGAACGCAATGAACGTGTGGACGCAGCGACATGAGATGCGTCGATGAAGAGAGGGGCGACCTTCGGTTTGCAGTGGTCGGCGTCGAGTGCTTGGTAGTACTGCGGCTCGACATGCAGTCCAAGTTCAACCGGTAGTTCGAGGACTTGTCGATTCTCGAAGCGAGCTACTAACGTAATTCGAGAAACTGATGCCAAGGACTTGTAATACGTAATCAAAAGATCCAAGCTACATGGTCGTATGGTGAACCAAGGCGGTACGGAATCCTAATGGGGAAGGCATCCACATGACTGATCGAATCACTACTAGCTAGTAACAACTAGATCATGTTGGACCAGACTCAGATACCCCACATACCCATCACTGTTTTCACCGGGTTTCTAGGAGCGGGAAAAACATCCATCATTCTCTCTCTGCTCCCAAAACTTCCCAAAGACTACAAGGTCGTACTACTCAAGAACGAGTTTGGAGACATCGAAGGTGGGATTCCCACCACTGCCCCCGCCAACAGGATCCCCCCTCATCATCGTGAGCAGTTGACAGCCAGCTTGCGAAGCAGTCTAGTCTGGCAGCCGTCAGCGAAATCCTCAATGGTTGCTTGTGCGTAGTGTGATCAGGCTGCAATTGCATTGCACTCAAACATTAAATTGGCAGGTGCTGTGTCCTTGTGGGTCAAATGAAGAATGCCCTCTTAGAGATTAGAGGTAGGGGTCCATGTCATGACGAGAAAGAATGTTGGATTACCCTTGTGTCTATCCTAGATAATTTTCGTCCGGACCGCATCATCATAGAATGCAGGTAACGATGTTTGAATCGATAGTTCGTTCGCCCTCGTTGACCCGTATCAGTGGTTCTGCTTTCCCTGCCACCCTTGCGTTCCAGATCCGTGAACTAGAGCGCGAAACAAACGACGACTTTAAACTAGACGCAATCGTGACCGTCGTAGACGCAGAGAATTTTTCCGGCTATGAAGATACATCACCCACAGCCAAGATGCAAGCGAGCTATTCGGACATCATACTCATTGTGAGTGCCTCCGTCAACGATGCGGATTCGATGACCTTTCGAGGTTTGGCAGAATAAGTGGGAGCACGTCGATGACAGAGCACTCGACCTCGTGCTTGATCACCTCCATACCCTGAATGACTTGACACCGAAAATTAGATGTAACGGGCGCGACGGTGTGGACCCCAATCTACTCTTTGGGGTCGATACCAAACTCTTTCGAGACTCGGATCGAGAGACGAGCGTTTTGGGGGGAGAAATCCACCACGATGAGGTCCAGACTATCACGATTTCCAAGGGTTCCGGAACATCGGAACATCTTTGCCACAACGAGGCTTGTAATGACGACGCCGTAGTGCATGGGGACGGAGAGGGAGTCAGCGCCATCGAGGAAAGAGTACTCCGGGATGCGCTTGAGGGGGTGTCGAAAGAGACGGTGTGGAGAATCAAAGGATTCGTGCGCCTTGAAAGCGGTGTCTGCATCCTGAATTGGGCTTTTGGACGGTATGAGCTGACGCCGTGTGGCAAGGACGAGGGTTACGCTGTCCGCCTCACAGTGATGGGTGAGCGAGGTGAGGTGAAACGCTCGATAAACAGGTTTAGTCAGTTACTAGGGGTATGTTTGTGATAAGATAAGGAAAGCGACATATCACATTTCAGACTTTTCCTCCTCTGATGAGTCTCCACGATGTTTTCCTACCTTCTCGGTCCAGGTATGCAAGCCATCCTTTCTCAGTTTCTCATCTTCTCTCATTAGGTTTTCTCGTACAGCGTTA